>BMAU01018735.1:182500-379751 GCA_019973935.1 Trichonephila clavipes
CATAAAAATCACTGCCATTTTGTTTTCTTTTACAAAATGGCATTATTTAAAAAACAACAACAACTGGAACTTAGGAACGGAATTTTAACTTACATAGAGCTCACATAGATGGCATATGATAAACTCACATTTAATGCACGAAGACCGGTCCCAATTTCAATTTAAAATCAACATGTGGACAAGAGTTGTTAAACTGAAAAATAATTTGACCATCTGAGTCACCCAAAAATTTAAATGGACCCAAAGTTGAATTTTCTTCGAAACAATTTGCCAAACCTCCTGGAAGATGTGTCATTCAGCATCTACAGGGAGATGTGGTTCCTACAAGATGGATGGCCAGCGCATTATTCTTGCCCTGTAAGGGAGCATTTGACATGGAATATCCCGAATAGGGGATTGGACATCATGACTCAATTGTATAGCCAGCTCATTCATCATATTCAAACCCCGACGATTTCTTTTATTGAGACTGCATAAAATAAAAAGTTTTTTTTTTAAAAAAAATCAATCCAAAAAGGGGACCGAACTGAAACAAATAATTGTTGAAGTAGTGAAGGAAATAAACTTAGCTAATTACTCTCGACTCGTCAAGCGGTCACTTCTAAAAAGGGCATAGAGCCTGCATTCGTATGGAAGCTAAACGAACTTTTACTTCATTAAGTGTGTAACAAAAACTTTCTTACGTTTTATTTTTAAGTTTATTTCTTGATTTACTGTACTTACTTAAGATTCTATTTTTTTTAAACTGAAGTCATTCTGTAAAAGAAAACAAAATGGCAATAATTGTTAGATATAGAAATGTAGCAAGTATTGTACCATTTCGGAATCTTCACTTAATGTGGGTCATCTTTTGAAATAACTTTCTTGGGGTAGTATGTAAAATTTTTCTTTTTATGAAGCGTCAAAGTTAGGTAATATTTTCTCAAACTGGCTTAAACTACATTAAATTTAACTAAACAAGCAAAGGTTTTTCTCCATTTGTTACTGTGCTTAATAGCACGGCTATGAAAGATCACGTCAATGAAAATCACTGAGAAATTGGGGAATTTGGCGTCACAATACCTAATGATGGGATGAAAGGTATCAACAGAAATGTTTTTAGAAGGAAGATGTTCCCTTAAAAAATTCTCTATGATTGTTATGCACAGAAAAGAACAAGTGTTGAACCATTTTGGACTACTCAATGATTTGTGGAGCTTTTCACCTAACCTCAAATGCAAAAATAGCTGACCTCTCAGATCAGCTAATTATAGAAGCGTCACTTTATATCAACTCATTTTAACTTTTTACATCTAAATATTTTTTTCTTTTTAACTCGAATTCCTTTGCGGCAATCAGATTGGCATTGCCTCACCCCCCCTCATTCCAAAATTTTAAAGTCAAGATTTTTTCATCAATTTTTATCTTTATTTTATATTTGAAACTTTATTCACATTTCAAAGTACTTCTTTCTTTTTATTAATTTGCAATAGTTTTGTTTTAAATGTTAAATATTATCTATTTAAAAGGGCAATTTGAAAGCGATTTAATGTCATCTAAAATGTCACGAAAGGAGATGAAGATTCAGAAGAGAACGAAGTACTCCTCCACCCCACCAAACTACAACTTTAATAACTATGATGTAACAAATATTTAAAGCCAGATGAAAAAATTCAATGATATCCTAACGTTTTCATCAATTTTAGTGATTAGCGTGTTTTTCTTCATTTACAAAATAAATATCTCAAAGAAAATTTAGTTAATTTGTTTAAATTTGAAGTGAAAATTTCCCATTATAACTGAGGTTATAAGTCCTTATGAATGCCAACCTTCAATATGAAAATTGAAATTAATTAACTGGAGCGCGATACTAAACCTTCTTAAAACGGAAAAATTAGAGTTTTCCCCCTTTCCTGTAAAACAAATGAAATAACAAAAACAAAACAAAAAAAATTGAAAAAAGGAAAAAAAATGAATTTTAAAAAAATTAATTAATTAAAGTTCAATGAATAAAAGAGACAAAATATATTCCTGATTAAAATCTCGTGAACATCTTTTTTCATTAGTTAAATTATTGGTATATATGTGTATATGTATTTTTAATTCTCATAATAAAGCTCCGTGTATTCAATAATAAGACATAATTTTTGATGCATTTGAGAAAGAGGCCTATCTTAATGTCATCTAATCTAGAGTTGCTTGATTTTTATTTATATTGCAGAATTTTTTTTTGAAACAAAAACCTTCCAGAAAGAAACTGTCGATAATAAACTATGATAAAGAAATCAGCATGCTGACAGTTGATATATTTAAGCTCATGACACATCTGATTTCTATAAACTCTTGATTATTTCTGAGTTGCCTGAATTTAAAAGAATCGTAATCCCTTTGAGTTCGTGATTTTCCTGTTATATATTATTTTTTAATGATAAATTACCATATTTATATAGCGAATATTTATATGTGATTAAAGTATTGCTTTTTCATAGCAGAATCTCTTCATTGTTAGTTTAAATAGTATGAAAAAGAAAGATTTGTGGGAGAAAAATATACAGGGATGATAAAAAAAATGCATACACACTTTAAGGCTGGGTAATATGTTTATGTCCCAAGTTTGAGATTGCATTGTCTATAGGATTAAGTTGTAAGAGTTGGTATTAACAGTTGCAATAGTGTTTTGACGCGTTCAACCCTAGTTCAGCGACTGTTTTTGAAGGGGAAGTCAGACCATGGCGCAAGTACGTCAAACTTTTTTCAAGCAGCGAAAAGCATTTTGAAATCGTATTGGAAGTTTAAGAATATCAGTGAAGTTCAACGACATTGAAGGCAACAATATGGAACGGAACTACCAACACGCTTAAGCTTTGCTCGCCTTCGCGGTAAGTTTGAAATTGATGGAACAACAAAGGATATGCATAAGAGACGATCAAGTCGGCCCCGCTTATCAACAAGCAAAGCGTATTCAGTTGAATTGTTAGACTCATTCACACGGTCGCAACAAAAATCGATATCATAATGTGCACGTGAAACAGGCGTGAGTAGGGCTAGCGTAGCGTTCAGTGTGTGTAACTGTTACACACCCAGACAGAACTCAGTTTTGTGAATGGTACCTCGAACTGGGTGAAAATGATGCAAATTTTGTTTCCCAAGTGATATGGTCTCTTTTAATTTTGGTGTACAGCAAGAAACAGTGCATACTAGAGAACTGCGCTATGAAATTGAAACGGCAAGTCACGCAATTCCTGTAGCTACTCTAAGAGATGTCACCAACAATGTACGGCAACGTGCTCAAAAATGTTTGGAGGTAGGTGGATTGTAAAGAGTGTTTTTTTTCCAGGTATAGAAGTTTAAGTTGGCATTACTTTCCAAGATGGCGACCGATTTAACAGCTGTCAAGTGATTTATTCTCAGTTTGGTTTGGCAATTCATCAAAACGATTATCAAGTGATGCGACGCTAATGATAACTTATTTACTTTGTATAATGAAAACCCAGATTCTTAATTTTACATCGCATCATGACTTAAGTTAAAATTAAACACTAATATTCTATAGACAAATTACTGTACACTAAATTAAAAATCCGATCGTAAAGAGTTGACAATTAATTTTATTGAATAACATATTTAAGAAACTGTAAATATACTGCATAACAAGAATGAAATTTAACTTAGCTTTGAGAGAGATAGGAGGTGGGATGGAGTGGGGACATGGTTGCCGCCCGGAGTCCCGCGGAGTCTAGATTCAAGGTCTGGATCTGCTCAGTCTATCTCTGTCTCTGTCCGTCCTCTGTGTCCATGTGTCTCCAAATCGGGGTGCAACCCGTTTTATTCTAAGCCGCTTTGCTCGAAAATCCTAGAGCGGACTATTTGCCTTGTCCACTTAATTGCCTCTGATTGGTCCAGAACCAGCACAGAGTTACCGCACAAAGTTCATTGCCTTATTGAAGCGCGGGAAAATCCTATGACGCACCCCAATATTTATGAGTGCAATGATCTTTCCAGGCGTGGGAATGTTAGGCACCCTTTGCTGAAGAATTCACCCCTCAGTGATGGGGAAAGAAAACGAATTCCACCAAACTGAGTTCGCAATTTTGAAGTTCTGTTGAATATTCCTGATTAATCCGCGCCTCCCATCACAAGCAAGGCGAAGATTCGTCGAATGGGCCCAAAACGAGATTGCCGTTGTTCCCGATTTTCATAAGCGAATTTTGTTTAGCGATGAAGCGCACTTCTGGTTGAATGGCTACGTCAACAAACAAAACTGCCGCATTTGGAGTGAAGCTAATCCACAAGTGTATGTCGAAACACCGTTACATCCAGAAAAATTGACTGTTTGGTGCACTTTATGGGCTGGTGGAATCCTTCTTCAAAAACGATGAAGGCCACAACGTTACAGTCAATGGTGATCGGTACAGAGCCATGATTACTAACTTTTTCATTCCTGAATTGAACAATCATGATGTCCAGGAGCTGTGGTTCCAACAAGACGGCGCAACTTGTCACACAGCTCGTGCCACAATCGATTTATTGAAAGACACGTTTGGTGACCGCCTAATTTCACGTTTTGGACCTGTGAATTGGCCTCCAAGATCTTGTGATTTAACACCGCTAGACTATTTTCTGTGGGGCTATGTAAAGTCATTGGTCTATGCGGATAAGCCACAAACGCTTGACCATTTGGAAGACAACATTCGCCGTGTTATTGCCGATATACGGCCACAAATGTTGGAAAAAGTAATCGAAAATTGGACGTCCAGATTGGACTACATCCGAGCCAGCCGTGGCAGTCATACGCCAGAAATCATATTTAAAATGTAATGCCACAAGATTATCTTTCGAATAAAAAAATTCATGTCAATCGAATAATACATCATTGTTTTATTGCAATTTAAAGTTCTATACCTCTAAAAAAAACACCCTTTAGCTTGAACATTTATTGCAACACTATTGTAACTTTGTCATTTTTATTCCCGGTAATAATTATGATAATATATATGTTTTTCCATCAAAATGTGTATTTATTTTTTTTATCACCCCTGTATGTAACTAGACAAGAATTTTGAAGCTGAAGCCCACTCATTTCTTGCAGAGTCATTCAGGTAATTTTAATGGTGAATAATCATGCATCATATATATATATATATATATAATTTTATAATTTTATTTAATTTCGAGGGTTCTACAATGGCTTGTTTCTGTTGGCATTGGCGAAGGTATGCTCTCAGTATAAAAAGAAAGACCCGAAGAAAAACCAAGTTGGGGGGGGTTGTAAAGAGAGCGTATCATTTTGGTTTCACATAAAAAGAAATTCAATGAAAAAGTTTTTATTGTACTTTTTTGTGTTTTTGTTTTTTGAAACACGTGTGTTCATAATTGAAAACATTGTTGAAAATTGAATTATGGGAGATGAAATTTAGCTTAAAAACATTCATAATTATGTATTTCGTACAAAAAGTAAAATAGACATTGAACATGTTTTGTAATTATTTAATAGAGACATTTTAATTGAATTTGATGTAAAGATAAAACTTATAATTAAAAAGTGAAATTTTTAGGAAATGGGCATTTAAAAAAACTTTACTTCATGCAAGTTAGTATAGTTTTCTTTTATTTGAGGAAACATAACTCATGAAATTTTTTGAATAATTTTTATCATGCTACAGCTGATCAAATTAAAAATAATTATGTAGCTGACCTTTTGATAGTTTGCGTGACAATTTGATGTGCCTTTTCTCTATTAGTTTATTTATCTGTAAAACAAGTTCTTCAAGAGATACCTTTAGGATCAAAATATGAATTAATTTTCATAATATATATATATATATATATAAATGTCTGCATTTTTACATTTCATTATTTTTAGCTTTATTTTTCTAAGTGATTTACAAATTCAGAGAAAATTTGCTTTCAGTTAAAGTTCATAGACACATGAATTTTTCTTCTAAAGAGTTAATCGTAAGGAGTTTAGCATTGGTGCTTCTGTCTGTCTTCTTTGTCTCTTTAATAATAAAAAAATTATTAAAATGAAGGGAAAAAACATTCTGAAAAAAATATTGTATTTCTGAAAAGACGCATTCTTCTTCAAAGGTTGAAAGAAATTTTTCTATGTAGTATCAAAACTCTGAATGTTTTTTAAAACTTACAATATTAAATTAAACTGAATATTATGAAAAGCATTACATGTTAGGAACAGCAGTGCACAGTACAAAGAGAACAGTGTATGCTCATAATCAGCGTTATGTTGAGCATTCAAAGGAGTGTGTGGGTAAGGAACCTGTTTGCCAAACCCAATAAGAATTAAGTAAATACAATTTAATTTGATAAAAAAACTGAATGGGGGAAATTCTTAATTAATCAACATTATTTTTCAAATATTAGACAATAATGTCTAAGCCTACCGCAGTGTTTCATTCTGCTTCATCGCCATTACACATTCGCTGTAGTTGTTTTACTTATTATACCGATAAAGGTCTTACTCTCATTGTGAATAGAAATAAACATATAAATTGTCCAATAAATAATATACGAAGGAACAATATTGAAACAATAATGTACTCATTGCTGATCTCAAAGACGCGCGTAACAGAACTCGAGAACTTGGTTTCTAGAATATGTCAAAGTGCCGTCTGCTTAGGAGCCTATTGAACTGACACCGATAAAAAGATGCCTGCTACATCAAGCTTTAAAATTAGAATACTTTGTAAAGCAAAATCACACAGTTTTTTTTTAAAATGTTATATAAATATCCCTGAGATTAATTGACTTTATTGTTAAGTTGCAGTGAGTTTATATTGAAAATTATTGAGTTTATAAATGGAAATTTTAGTCGGCTCTGAAGCAGAAGGTTTAGTTCATTGACTTTCAAACTAAGTTACTATCAAACCGTTTAATTCAAGAGGAAATGTGTGTTTATTTCGTGGAAACGATTTTTTTATAAGCTCTTAAAAATGTTTATTTTTTCAAGAAAACACTACTAGAGACGGATGTGACTCATGTTTTTCATGTGTCTTCTTTCCCAATTTCACTACTAGAAGTAGCGAGTTTATAAGATAAGAAAATCGTGTTTGTTCGATGACTGAGATAAAACATTATCATAAAAGAAGATATTATCTTTAGATAGGGTACACTTAGTAGTTTTTTATTCAATGAAACTCTTTATCGTCATTAACAGAGTTCTACATACTGTGATTAATTTACTAATTTTCTTGAAAGGACGAAATTCCAGAATATTCCGAAATTTTGAATGGATAATGCGTTTTTTTGGGTTCCTAATAGATCGAGAGCATATTTCTCTGAGAGATAATTTTGAGTTTTTATTTTATTATATATATGCAGTGGCGACACAAAATATTCTCTAGGGTCCAGGATTTAAAATTAACCATTCTCGTATCCAACCTCAATAAGCCACAAAACATAGACTTTTGGTTTTGTCGATTTTAAGAACAAAAACAGTAAAAAATGAATTATTAAATTAATAATTAGCATTAATTAATAAAATAAATTATTAAAAACAAATACTTCATTAAATTTTACGTACTATATACATAGGATTATCATCGTTCGAAAAAAAATCAAGGGCTATGGGGGGGGAGGAATTCCGGACCCGTGGACCCTCCCCTTGTGGGGGCCACTGTATATAAGCTTCCTTCATTTATTTTGTATCATTACATCATTATGCATCACGACTTATTTGAATAGATATAAAAACTTTAAATTGTTTATACCTTTAATATATATGACACCAGATCAAGCTTTTTTGAAAATTATGTTTTATGACAATAAAAAAAATACTTTATTTGGGGTGAAGTTGTCAAAACTCTGAGGCTGCGGGTGTGTTGTTTGGGTCATTGAAGAAGCAGACATGTTTATAAAAATAATTATTTTTATTGCAGTCTAATCAATTTATGATCAAATTATGTTTAATTTAATAACCTTGGGAGCAATCCTAATCATTTAACCTAACTTATAAGATAATCCACAGTAAACTTATCTTTTAATCCTCTTACCAACTATTTTCTAAACCGCTACAGTCTTCTTCAAATCAGCTTCAATATTATTTCCGCTCCTCCGAATGAACGTTATAGCTTGAATACTAACTTTAGGACGACAACTAATGATTCACGATCCACGATTAACCTGACCCACCCATTGCCAGGGCTTAAGTAGCATTTACATTAGCATAAAATGAAGTCATCTATGGAGAGTGGTTTTAAACTCAAATCACAGTTAAAGAATAACTCCCCTAAGAGGATTAACTGAAAGACCGCGGATAGAACCAGACGCAAAGTTAATTTTGAGGAAAGTTTATAATTTTTAAAATAAAATACAAATAAACTCTTCCTGCTCCAGATATCTTGTTGAGCTTATGTTAAGAAACTTAAGTTGAGCTTGAGTCAACATATCTCATTTTTTACAAAAATAAAATTTAAAGCTACAGATTGATAATTAAAGTTTACAATTTAAACGAAAAATTTAATTTTCATGTTTAGGTTGAAATATTAATGTTGTACTGTGAATCTACACGAGTGCTATTGGTTTCTAACCTCCTAATTTTGGAGCCACGGTCAAATGATGAGAATGACAACTTAGTAAAAACAACGACATCCACGAATTTGTGACAGTGATGACGCGACCGCAAAATACTCCATGAATCCAAAATAATTCAGCTTTGAATTGAAAATGCTTTTCGAAATGGGTTTAAAAAAACTTCTTTATGCACGAATAAAATTTCTCCAAGAATCATTTTTACCCAGTGTTTCTCTGGCCGTTACAATATTGACAAGGAAGACAGTGCATTTTCAATGGAACAAATAATTGAATTACAAAATTAATAGCTGATATAGCACACAAAAATCTTTGGAACAAATTATGCCAAAATATGGAAATTAATAAACTTCTGAATTAAAGGAAATAGATATTAATGAGCTATTTGTTAAGGAAATTAAGTTTTTAAGAAATAAAGATTCTACTTTCGTAAAAAAATTAGATTTCAAAGCTTGCAAATTTGTGAGCTCTTTTAATTGTTTCCTTGTTTCTTAATTTTGTTTCTTAAGTTTTTTTAAAAAAAATTTCATATTAATTTTTGAATGCATGTGTTAAAACATCAAAAACAAACTGAAAATAATTCTCAATTATTAAGCAAAAATTCATTTGAGGCACATATTTTTAAGGAGGATAACAATTTATGTTTTCAGGATTTATTCTTGTGCCCGAATTTGTAAAAAAATAAACTTACTAAAAGCATAATTTTGAATCCCTTTATACTAAAAATATTGGTTTAATTTTCGTATTTACCCTGGTGACTGAAAAATTAAGCTCAAACACAAAATATATAACTAGAGAAATATTCGGTTTATTCGAACGAGATTTGACCCACAGAGATATATTTCTATAAGAAAATGTATATAGCAACATAAAAATATGGAAAACATGGGAATAGCTAGTTAAAACAAAGTTTATATCAAAAACGCTATATCATGATACATTATATTTCGGGAGAGGTCCATCTAATATGAAGTGCTATCACCATACGCTGTTAATGAGGGTGTGGAGAATTCCTTGCGGTAATAAAATCTCATTATTCTAAAAGTGCGGGTTTTAACACTAGGAGGATTTTAGAAGGGAGCAACGATGTGCAATGATTCTTCATAGGCCATCCCAAACATATTCTGAAGGATTGAGATCTGGAGACTTCATGGGTCAGCTCTCATACAGCGAATATCCTTCTCATCAAGAAAATCAGCAACAGCGTGAGCTCTGTGTGGCCTTGCATTATCGTTCATAAAAAGGAATTCCAGGCCTACAGTATCCAGGAAAAACTTCCTATAGGCTTCAAGGGCATCCTCCCTATAGAATTGTGGGGTGAAATTACCCGCAACAAAAGCATGTAGTGGTATACAACTGTTCAACACAATGCCACTCCAGACAAGGAATCTTCAACTTAATACATTTCTTTTATGCTGAAGGGTTAATAGTGAACTCCACGTTCTCTTCAGATGAAGACTAGCCTAGAATAACTCTGTGTGCTGAATCAGTGAAACAAGAAAAGAAACTCCCCATTTTTGTTATTTTAATAAATGGTCTGTTCGGTTTCACGATAAAAGGGTCTTCCTTAGAATGAACTCATAGGTAGACACACCACTGGACGCTTGGTGTAAAAAGCCCTCTCTATTAGACATTTCTATACTGTTTGCTTAGAAATGACTTTTCCAGACGCAACAGGAAGTTCACGAGAAACCACTGGATCCGTTGCTTGTTTCTTTCATCGTCCAATAAAGGCCAAATATCGATCCTGTGTCGTCGCTCTTGGACACCTTGGTTGGACTTCCTAGTGGTGGTATCACTTGTTTTGAATTGATTCCATAACTTGGACACTACTTTCGGTAACGATTATGAGAACTCATAATCTTGAGGGTTTCATCGCAATATCCATAAAACTTAAGGTATAAATACCATCTGTTTAAAAGGTCGAATTCAACAATGTGCTACAAAACTAACGCTAGACACCATTTATTGCAAACTGGAGGCTAGCATTAAGCTACTCGTTTTTCAAAATATATAAGTTACAAATCTTATCAATTTCATTGGCAGAAAATTGGAACTATTGTGGAAAACATGTTTGTGACATTAATTTTGGGCACGAGTGTATTTAAAGTACCATAAATTGTTAAACTATAAACGATTCGATGTAAAATTTCACGCCCTGGCAAAGAACAGCTGTTAGTAAATGTAAGCGCTAAAGTTTTACTACGTTAAAATCTAGAAATATGTCATATTCTTTGAAAATATAATCATAATATTTACTCAAAAGGTTTGCTTCTTCAAAGTGTTATTTATGTAAGAAAATATTTCAAGTTTATACTACACTGGTATGCAAAATTAAGGAAAAAAAATACATTTTCGTGGATTTAATTTACTGAACTAATTGAAGTGAAATTTGTATGAAAATACTTAAAAGTATTACTAAAAAGATGACAAGGTAAAGTTAATGACTCTCATTCATGATTATGATTTATGTTCATAAAAACATGATAGTCAAAAAGGAAGTAGTAGTTTGTGGAGGTTTTAGTATGGAGATTGATTACATCTGATAGCACTGCAGAGAGAGTTCTCACAACAATTTCTCATGCTATTAGGACAATAAAGCTCACTCCTCCACCAAGGAAGTTCGTTGAAAATTTAGAGAAGGGACTGGTGAGATAAAATTGCAATGCCAAGAAATTCCCAGACATACTCTACGAGATTTTAAGCCTTGAAATCTGGCTGGCCCATCCATTTCTGAATATTCTCAATCCTGAAATATTCTTCAAGTCAGCCGAACCAGTGTAGTCGCATGTTATTATCCATAAAAATTAACTGGGTGTTACTGCCCTATTAAAAGTTTCCCACACTACTCTTAGATCTCATCACTATACTTCAGAGCATTCCAGATGCCTTTTTGAAAAACGTGCAGCATTGTATACCAGTCCAACATCACACAAGCCCAGACCATAACACCATCCCCTCCATAGTGTTCCTTTTACGCAATGTTGAAGGAACGGTACAAGATCTCTGTGGCACTCTCCACAGGTAACATATTGAGAATCAGTTAATAAGTGAAGCGAACATGCCCACTGCTTCGGTGTCCTAGGATGAGGCTTATGGCACTCAGGTGGGTACTCCTGCGACGAGTGGAATGCAGACTATTTGTTTTGGCAAAAAGCTCTGCCTCATTAAGCATTCGGTCAAAAGCACACCTCGAAACTGAATTAGTATAAGAGCAGTGGCAAAACTCATTAGAGAGTTGAGTAGTTGCCCTTTCCTTCTTATGTCTTGCAGTTAAAGACAATTAGAGTTCATCTTGGCTTGTGGTAGCTTTTGGACACCTTGTAACTGGTCTTCTGGATATTATTCCAATCTTCTAGAATTTTTTTGCTCCCTTATATAGAAACCACATTTTGGGGTACATTAAGCCATCTTGAAAGCTCCGCTTGAGTTTGACCAATCTCAAATATCCTAACTTTTCTCTATCGTAATTCATTATCCAGACGTTTTCGTAATGCCTTTATGTTCAAAGGTATAAAAAAATATCGTAAGTTTTCAGGAACATGAGCAAAACTATAACCATAAGTAGTGCTTAAAATATCTATTTCTATTTTCTTAGTTTTTTTAATGGTATAACATAAAGAGAGAGAGAGAGAGAGAGAGAGCTAAGTTGGATAATTAAGTGAAGCATCTTTTCTTTATTTTGCTTATCAGTTTTCATTAAAACGGTTCGTATTTTTTGAAAAATCTGTGAAAATGTGTTTGTTTCTAAAATTTGTCCCTATATGTATTTATAAAGACAGGAACTAGTGAACTAATACTATTATATATTTATTTATGAATTAAGTTACATTTATGTTATAAATTAATAATTAGAAGAGTTGTAGCATTTTGATGGCAGTGCTCCGAGAAATCTCGTGTTTCTTGCTTATCGATCAATGTCAGACAAACGCAATTATGGTCTGAATTGGAATCACCCTTGAATTTCAATAGTTAGTTATAAGTTCATTCCATACTGATCCTTAATAAGCATTGTTTGAAATAAGGGAATGATTTTTTTAAATTTACCAATCGTTTCTCAGTTATAAGGCTGGGTGATCTAAAATTCTTTTAAAATACCCATGTACTGTTTACACATAAGGGTTGACTCTCGTTCAAATTTCTATATAAATCTGTTCGATCTATGTGTACAGTTTTATATAGGTTTCTATTACAGCTAAATTATCTACATGGCAGAATTGAAGGCTTAAGATTTGATTTCCCTAATTCGCACTAATAAATGAGGCCGCTAAATGAGGATGAGTATCTCTATCCGCTGAAATTCTATTCTTCAGAGTCTCCGTGTGTTTGGAAAATGAGATAAAATAGCTCTGATGTGTTATACTATGATTGTAGGAAAGACAATCGGCAAATATTTTGCAAAATTGTTATATTGCTCTAGAAAATGTCGTTAGTTAAAATATTTATCTTTTATCACATTATTTATGTTTTTCCTTCGCAATTGTCACCAACGACTTAGTACAATGTAAACTGCATCATTTCTTTTTTAAAAAATAGCTAACATGATTCAATATTTGAAGGATCCTCCAATTATCACAATATGAAGATTAAATACTTTTCAAATTTACACTTGAAACAATTAATGTGGACACTCAATATTTAATAATAAATATTTTATATATTTTTAAGAATTTGAGTGTACCCATTTTGATAATTTTTCTTTTATTACGTAAAATTTGGAGTACAACGCGCATCTTTCAGGCAGCAATTTTTAATTTTTAGGCACCCCTTTTTTGCGAAGAAATCTGAAGTTAACGTGCGTCTGTACGTATATTTTGAAGTCATTTATTCCAAGCTTTAGAAAAAAATAATATACTTTTAAGAGCTACAACCTTTTAAGTTCATAAGGAGAGAATGTAATTTCTTTTAAATAAACATCATTTTTGTATATGTAGAAGTCTCCTTTTTTCGATGCTCATCTTTTTTTTAAAGCTCTTATTTTTATATCCGGCGTATAACGTGCACGCACAGATTTCCATCTTATTTTTAATATTAAAAGTGCGCGTTATACGCCGAATTTTACGGTGTGTTAGTAAGAATTACATTCTTTATCATTTATCAATCAATGCTTAAGACACGTGATCAGCTATCATATCAACCTATTCTTCTTATACAGGTTTCTTATAAATCAACAATGGAAACACTAGTATATTTTCTTCAGTGACGACTAGTCGGTATATACTTAAAGTGACTTTAATTAAAATCAGGCTATGAAGATTCTATGATACTAGTTTTTGTTAACTGGATATGTACACTACTTTTCACAAAAGCTTCAAACTACCACTTTTTCATCTTGAGAGCCTAGATTTTGTCAACTAACACGAACTCTAGCCTGATTCTTCTTACCTGAAATACTCTCATGGCTGTTAAAATTGGAACACCATAAAGAAAGGATGATAAAAACGTCAAATTCGCATGAAAGGAAGAGATACTGGTATATGCAAATTATTAGCATTTAATCGCAATCCATCTATGCAGGAGGCAGAAACAGCGCACTTTAAATTCTGTATGAAAGTAAAGTTACGCAGAGTGTTTCTTCTTCATGAATCCCATTTGAATGTTGGTTGGTTGTGAGCATATCATGCTATACCACTTATGAGTAGGAAGAAATGTGACCAGAACTTGTCGGAAAGCGATAGATGAAATCTTTATGGCTTATTGAGTGTGATTTATCGTTCTGCAATATTACTACTCGTACTGGTCTGATTACAATGACTGTCATATGAAAATGTAATCTAAGGGTTCAGAAGGGTCCTAATGAACGTCATGTAGGATAATAATGGCCTCCTGCCCCGACAAGTATCCCAATGGACAGTACGACGATATCTGGAGCAGCATGGGCTTTCTGCACGGTGATCATTATTGAGGCTTCACTGCAGGATTAAGATGAGGGGCGACAGTGGTGCTTTCAACTACAAACTGGATACAGGAATAGCCCCACGTCATCTTTTTAGATGAATTCGGTACAGCATCATGATAGAAGCATCTTTGTCTAGAGGCACCTAGGAGAACATACCTGACCTGCTTGAATTCAATATTATCATGCGACTCCTGCACCTGGTGGGATGATACGGACAGCCTCTGAGTACGACACGAACACCGCTTTTTCACATAGTTGGTAAACGGAACAATCAGAGTTACATTTCTCAGATCTTAAGGCCGGCGACTTTGCCCTACCTTCAAGGCTATGGAGACATCTTCTTTCAACAAAATAACGCAAGGCGACAATATTGTTGCACGCCATGTATTGACCTCCCTCGACACAGAGGATGTTTGACTTTTGCGTGTTCTCTAGATCTCTTTCCCATTAAAATCATCTGGTCATGGGTTACTCAGAAACTGATCCACCTCCATTCTCCAGACACTACAATTGACGAAGTGGGGAATAGATTTGTAGCAGCCTGGAATGTTCTGCTAATATATATCTGTCATCCAGACCCAGTTTGACTCGATACCTTATCGGGTTAAAACCGTTTTAACTACCAGAGAGGGAATCTGTACGTACCAATTTCTGACCATGTATACCCTAAAATTACTTTCAAATTAAATAATGTTTTCTTCCTATTATGATTGTACATGTACAATAAGTAAATTTTTGTTATTTGCTTCCTTTCTGAATGCTGCTACTTTAAAGACCAAAAATGTATTTAATTGAAATTTACGAAAATAAGGCAGCTTTTATAAAGGATAGAAATTTACTTTAATTACTAGAAGGCCTTCGAGAAAACACTGTTTGCAAGAACCTTTTGCATTTGTAATGAAAAAGGTTATTTAGTGTGCTTGATTGCTTCCTTTTTATATATCTTTCTTTATAGATACTGCATTATGAAAATATGTTAGCTATCGCAGAAAAAAACTATATCTTTTATATTTCATATACAATTCAGTAATCCTTACTAAAAAAATCCATAGTGATATTTCTTCGCTATTTAGCTGCTTATCCGGAAAAAGTATGAGAAACTGCTCTCCAGTGTGAGCTGAGCCTTTGATTTAGATATTCTGTTTCCAAAACTAATACAGTTAATGTTTTTGAACGAAAAATATTCAAGAGATGTGAAACAAATTATTTTTTACTTTTTGTAAACTTCATACTAGCTATTGTAAAGGATACATAATATGGGAGAAAGTAACTTTCGGAATTTACATCCCTAATTTTACAAGAAAAAAAAATTATTTATTATAATTACGAGAAGAATCTTAACCATTTTCTAAATATAAGCATATTACTTTCAATGGTATTATCTCTTCTTTTTCTTAATTGTTTAAGCTTTTTAATTCTGTTTGTCATTATATTAGTGATTTTATGTATCAAGGTCGCATCACTTCAAAATAATTTGTTGGGCTAGCTATTGGTTTTTTATAACCTGCTTTTTTGTACATCTTGCATAAATAGATATACAAACAGTGAAAACAAATGTATAAGTATTCTCTAAATATTATGGGTAATATTCTAAAAAACCATTCGTTGAGGGTATAAATTTAACCTAGTCAACAGTTTTAAATCAAATACTTTCGAATCTAACACCAATCAGTACTTCAGCTAATCAATTAATCTACTGGAAATCTTTCAGTTTCCTTGAAAACTTTTCAATTGAACTCATCTTTGGATAATGTTTCTCTTTCTGCTTGTGTGCTTACTTTCATAATCTAAAAGAACTTCATTTCTGTATTTTTAAAATACTATTCTGAATTTATTTTTCAGAAATTTACGCTTCCTGTTTTTGCTAAAATGGAGACATTTACCCACCCTCAATAACATGTGATCCAAATCAAAAACATTTGCACTTGTCTAAAAAAGTATACGATATTTATATCACATTCTGAAATTTCTATTATGAAAAGTGCAGCAGAGAGATAGTAATTTATTTCTTTTTAATCGATTATTATTTATATTTATGTTTCATATATTTTATCCGGTGTATTTAAATGAAGACAATTTAAATTCGAATTTGTATTGAAATAAAATAAATTGGTATTTTTTTATTGTTTGTTTTAAATTTTAAAACTTTTTTATTATAGAGGGAATATGCCAAGTAAAATCGTATATATATTAAAAAGTGTTTCATAACTAGATAATTCTCGTCTTTTAAAAATTCCTTCAAAATAGTACTCGTTTCTAATGTTAGAAGAATACAGGCTCAAAGCTTTTATGTCACCCCTCCCCTACAGGTATTAAAATTTAATTTAAAAATTCTTTTTGAAGTTATGTATTTATAAAGCTTTATCATTTATTTGTTTCTTTTTCAATTTACTTTTGTTAACTTTAAAAAATAAATAATTAAAATTACTGAAATGTGACTAATCAAAATACAGATGCTACTAAAAAAATTATGGAAATCAGTCAAAAGATTTCCAGAATTCCTTTATTGACACAGTTTTTGAGTCAATAGAATTAGCTGGAATTGTAACTTATACTAAAAATTAAAAGAACATTCATAAAATAGTGATCAATCAAGAAGAAAAACATAGAGTGAAATGTTGTTAGGAAAGAGCGTATTTTTTTCTTTGTATCATTCCACATTGATGAAGTAAATTCTATAAACCTGGAAGCCTAAGATTGTAAACATCCTTTTTTTTCATTCTTGTTTACTTCGATCCTGTTCCTCTTAAGTAATATGTTGTGCTTCAAAGTCATTGACCCTTCCATCTTCGGGGTTTTCCCCACTGGGCTAAAAAATGTATTCTGGAAGACCTGGAGGGGAAAATTGACACCAGTCACGCAACCTCAATTCCGTTTCCAAATTTAAAACATATACTACGATTAGTAATAGACACATTAATATCATTTGAACTTAAACCAGATGTACTAATAGTTTTCAGGCAAAGTGCTAAAAAATAAAAGTTTTTATTATTTTTGGTTAAATTTTATTTTATGTGTCACTTTATTTTAAATAATCATTCAATAAGGGCTTATAATCTGATAGCAATTTTTATGAATTTTAATAAACTTCAAATTTTTTTTCATAATTTAATGAGTGTTAAAGTATTTTATTACCCCGTCTTTTCTTTTCTGTTAATTTTACACTACACGATATATATAATGTTATACAAATATTTACTTTTATTTTAACATCAAAATATCTTCAAAAAATCGCAAAAAAAATCTGTGTCTTTTAAGAAGTCAGCGAAATTAAAAATCAAATATGAAAGAAAAAGTACATTTAAAATTTTTATTTCTTAGCATATTTCATTTCAAACCTCTTTTTCAAAAAAATAAAATTTACGCATTAAAACTTATATTTATTTAATTTTAATAATACCATTCTACGGAATTTCTAATTAATATCTTGAGATACTGAAACTATTATAACCAATTTAGAAAAGGAGAGAAGAAAATGGATAAAAGTAAGGAATTTTTGAAATTTTAAATTTCAATAAGCTTGTGAAATCATGACTTTTCTTAAATGATATATTCCGTTATCATGCATTAAAGTGGCCGATATCCTTCATAAAAAGATTTTGTATTGATTGTTTCAAAATAAATATATTTATTTAATTAATTTATATGTTTAATTAAAATTTGAGATAAAAAACAGCTTGACAAATTCAAATAATGACAGCTTGAAATATTTGATTTAAAAAAAAGAACAGGTTACACATACTCTTATGCATTACTTTATTACTGGAAAAAAATAATGTTAGTTTAAAAGCATTTTAAAATAGATTAATACTGTATAATTTAATTTATATATATTCTACTTTGTTTTAAAAAGTTTTAAGATGTTCAAGAATTTTTTGACTAATTTTCTAACTTTGTCAAATGTATTCAGAAATTTACAAATCGAAACTTCAATTTCATGTTTAAGTATGATTTCATTTTTCTCTTAAGAGCATATATTAGTAGCAAATCATTTTTTTATTAAAATATGTAAAATAAATAGTGGGGGAAATCACTTCTTTCCCTCTTGGATTCCTTTGTACTGACGTTTAAGTTGCACTAAATATTTAGTTTCTTTTTTTCTTCCTGAAATATTTTCTTAAAATTTTACATTTTAAGATTCAAGGAGAAAAATTAACACTTTCTCTCCTCTAGATTTTATACTATTAAAAAATTATTTTCCACGCCACGGGTATAAAGTTCAAACCCGAGGCTGGGCAAGGTTGACTCAGCCTTTCATCCCTTCAAAGGGTCGATAAAAAGAGTACAAAGCTTGCTTGGGAACTTAACACTAGGGTTTTCGCGTCAGACTGTCCACATGACCGGAACATCAGCTATGCACCTCAGGGCCCAAGGTCGCGTATACTGAGTTGGACACAGTAGACCTTGTCCCTCATGGGATGTTATGGAATTGAGTTAAGTTAATATATTACTTTCATGCATATATATATATATATATATATTACTTTCATGTTCTTTATTGGTAGAAAAAAATTAGTGAAACAATTTGGAAATAAATGCTTATTCTCTTAAACGTTTAGCATTGTTAGCTATTTCGAAAATGGAAAAAATAATTAGGTAAATAGTTTTTTTTTAAAAAAATCAAGGTATTAAAAAAGAATGAAGAAGAAATTATATGAGAACAGTAATACCTCCACCTATTTCACCCGGACATCCGCGATTTTCAAATCTCGTCGATTTGCCTTTTGTTTGTGGGGAAAGAAAATGATGAAACGGGTAATGTGATTGAAGAAATTGATCTTTTCAGGCAAATAAATTTAGAAGTGTTTTTTAGGCATTGTTTTTGTTCAAGATTTACTAGATTTCTACAATCAGAAGCTGACAATTAATGAGCTCATAGAAATGCATAAACAAGAGCAAGACATTAAACTTGAGTTTTTAAATACAGTTCAATTAGAAGATCGAATGACTGTTGGGAATTTGACAGAAAGCCTCAGTCTAATTGAAAAAAGGGTTACACGCACAAGTTTTAGAAAATATAGACTCAAGTGATGAGCTTATTTTTTTAACAAAACATGGAATAAAAATAAATATTCGCATGCTAAGATAAAATTTTGCGTGAGGAGAAAAAATTTTTAGCCAACAGATTACTTTGTTAGGTATTATGAAACATTTTACATCAAAATAAATTTGGTTTGCGATTTTGTATTTCAATTATCTAAGATTTTATTAAACACTTTCTTTTGTCTTCGTCCGCCCCTAAAAATAATTTTATAAGTATTTTTATGCAAAATTATATCCTGACTAACGTGAATTTGATTTATGCGGTTATCACTCAGTCCCACCTATCGCGTATGTTCAGGGTATTACATTGTATACAAATTAGAATATAAGGGAAAACTCCTTAGCAATAGCTCTGTTTTTAAATAAGTTGTATAAAAAACTCACGAACATATATATTTAGGAGTTGAAATATGTGTTATTTGGTAAAACTCCTGGATCCATTTTTTTACATATTGTGATAAAATACTAAATTTACACATCTATATATATGAATAATAATTCCCCCCAAATTGAACTTTTTTACAGTTTCCTATGCCCTTTGCACTGTTTCTTATTCTTACACTTATATTTAATTACAAATATCTCATAAGTAGCACATTTTAAAGGTACGTTATATGGGTGCAATGATATTCCACATGCAAGTCTGATCTCATTAAAACATTTTATAATAATCAAAAAGCAAACCCTCTGTTGTAATTTGAAAGGTTTCTCTTTTATTTTGTAGAGGGTTAGTTGTAATCTTTAGACGTGTCTTATTGGATGAATTTCAAGTCTTTATATCACGCTGTCATACATAAGTTCAGCTATTAAACAATATAAAAATACATAAGCTCGTATATATATAATACATTATTCTCACAAAATATTCTATTCTAAAATCACTACTATGCCAATTTTATTTTCTACAGCAGTGATTCTCAACAACAGTTTCGCAGCCCTTTGGTGTGCCGACAAATTCTTGAAGTGTGCAGCCAATTTTTTTTAAAAAATATTAATTATACTCTGAGAAAAAAATAAAGTCCAGAACCGAATCATTCGTTCGTTTTACAGAAACAAACTAAGAGTATTCGTGGTATATTTAACTTATTCTTTCCTGGATAGATGGACACAAAAAAAATTGATTGGGTTCGTAATCCATTTGGGATAACGAATACATCTGAAAATCAATCAACTTTGAATGAAGATGAATAATTAGTTTCTCTCTGTAATAATCCAGATTTTACTTCAAAACATTCGGAAGAGTCAATTAATTCATTTTGTATTAAAATTTGAGGTGAGTATCCCATAATAGCCAAAAGGCCTTAAAAATATTGTTAATTTTTTTTTAATCTTATTTGTGTGAATTTGGATTTTCAACATTATCAAATATAAAAATAACAAAAAATCAAGATTTTTAAATGTAGATGAAGAAATGAAAGTGGAATTATCATTTTTACGACCAAATATAAACGAATATATCAAATATATCAAAAATCATCAAGCTCAAATTTCACATTAAATGTATTCTTATAATTAATTTGTAATTACTTACTCGATAAACATTTTGCCATACATATTATTTTATTTAAAATTGAAAATCATTATCAGAAACTATTTAGCATAGTGTATTATAGATAAGTAAAATTCTTTTAAACTTATTTCATTGTTAGTGTGTCGTTTGAAATTGTTAAAAGTGTACCGCAACAACAAGAACAAAAAAAATTTGAGAATCCCTGTTTTACAGTTATAAGTATTTTTGTGACAAAATATTTTAAATTGAAAAGAATGCCTAAAACTTTTTGTAACACTTGATCATTTGTTTTAATTGTAAAGGAGCTATGAGTACTGGGATCTCGTATTTTATTTATGTTATATATCAAATAAATATCCATTTCTCTTGATTTCATGCAATTAAATGTCTTAAGAATACAAAAAATTAAAAAAAGGCATTTATTTAAATTTTTCTGACGTTTAGAAGCAATACTTACATTACTTGTTTTAAAGTTGTTTCTTATGAATAAGATATAGATTTTTTAAATGTGGCTACAAATAATTAAACAATCCACCGTGGAGATAATTCAGGGGGGGGAGAAAAATTTACGTAAAAATATTCTTCAAAGACAAAATAATACTATAAGTGGTCACTTATTACCTGCAAAAAAATTATTCCAAACAGCTTGCCTATTTTTCAGACACCAAGTTATTTTTCATTTTAACGGACTTAGAACTTTTCAAACGCAATTTAATTCCCCCTCCCCCCCCCGCATTTATTCCTTCCACAAAGAAATTTTCCTACTCTTCAAAGTACTCTTTGTAATTTAAATCTTGCTAGAAAACCCCAATATCTTAAAAGTATATTTTTATTATACAATAGAAGCATATCACACAGGAATTTAAGGTCATTCTGATTATTCATTTAAAAATTTCACAAAATAAAAGAGAAAAATATTTGGAGCATTTTTCCAGAAAATAACATTTTAGAATTATATTTTTTTCTTCTCTTCTAACAATTCAATTTAAAAAAATTACATTTAGAAGTCTCGTTATTGTTTATTTTATATAATGAAATCGAAATGGGAAATTTAAATTTAACCGTTAATACATATTTTAATTTAAATTTGCAATTAAAAATGAAAACTCTTCTCTATAATTTTAATAGTTATCAAAAGTTATTATCTATATTATTTCAAAAAAAAATTAGAAATAACTAAAAAAAAATATTTTCCACACAAGAATCTATATAGAAATTATAAAATATATTTTAAGTAATAGTTCAGGTACACACACCTCTCTCTCTTCTCTCTCCCTTTCTCTCTCATTCTCTTTCTCTCTCTATGTAAGAACACTGAAGAGTGTGATAGATAATAAAAGAAAAGATTCTATTTTTTTTTCAAAAGGATTGCAGAGAACTTAATTTCTTATATTGTTTGAGATCTTTAGTTTTTATTTCATAAAAACGAAAAAAATATAAAATAAAATAAAATAAATATAATATAATATATTAAAAGAGATTTTATACATTATTTTTTGTGTCCCTACTGGAAGATATAAATTGAAGTTCAAAAACAAAGATTGAAGTTGAAACTAGAAATCATTACGTTACTCTCTAGTAGATAATATAATTATGAGTTGCTTTTCACTTCCTAGTATGAAATACGAAAGGAAGTGCTCATTTTACAGATTTTATATGCTCTTATTCAAATTAAACTGTTTCAAAACTGGGTGAAACCCTTCAATCATAAGTCTCACTTCCGCAAAGGGTATACAAACTTCCATTTCTAAGTAAATCAGCAATCGATATGACAGAAACATCCCTCGCATCTATCCCTCCCTTTTCTAGGAGCATGCGTACTAGCAACGAATCACCTACTCCCGTACACTGGTCTCTCACTTATCTTTTAGTACAAAGTACTCAAAATTCACCCAACTTAGTCGGATCCTATTCGCCGACGAACCCCTCAGAGGAACAATTCGTTTTTTCTCTCTCTCTCTCCCGCTTCTGTTCTGAATCGGAGAAGACTTCTTCATTTTTGCAGTTGTTCTCTCTTTTCTCAGCTTTTTCATCCACTTCGTTCTTGCTTTTTTTCCAGAAGCGGAATCGGTTCTTCATCGAAAATGGTCGACCAAGAAGTATTGGACAAATTAGAAGCCGGCTTCCGTAAGCTCCAAGAAGCCAAAGGATGCAAATCTCTTCTGAAGAAACACCTGACCCGGGAAGTTTTTGACAAACTGAAAAATAAAAAAACCGCTATGGGAGCTACTTTACTTGACATCATTCAATCAGGTAAATATTATTAACTTAAATAAGTCTCGATTTCAGGTTTTAGGGAAAATACTTATTTTTGCATTATATATATATATATATATATGCTTTAATTTTGCAATTTATTCGTTTCTAAAATTTATCTGAATAATTACAAATATTTTTTTTCAAACAATTAGAGTTAATTCGAAAATTTATCTTTTTTTTTTCATGAAAAATATTGCTAAATTGCATAGATTCTATAATTCATTTGTGTTTGATTCTAAATGTAAGACTGAACATATAAATATTCTAACTTGATAAAATACGACTTAAAGTATAAATAATGACTTATCTTTTATTTCACCTATATATTATCTTCGAAGTTTTTTTTAAGCAAATAGCGCTGTCGTTCGTCAATATGATATAAAATATTGATAAAGAAATATTGAAATAGGAATAAAATTTTAGTATTATTCATGTATGATTTATGAAGTTTTAATAGTTAGAAATAAAAATCAAAAATAAAGAGCAGTTTTTGACTTTTAATTTGATTTTAAGAATTGAATTGAACATTGCTAATGACATATGCTAAGATATCTCTCACATATTTAAACTTTAAAATGAACTTTATAGCAAATAATATAAAACAGCAAAATAATAAATAAACGTTTTCCCTAAGAATTGATGTATTATTTTGTGACATGACTGAATATTTTGCATTAACCATTACAGGCAACTGTTTTTACATTTCACAAAAAATTCACTTCTAATTTAGTTTCAATTCAATAAAATATCAACTCAGGAAAATATTTTGCCTGAGCGTTCAACAGGAAAAAAAATTAAGGGGGATGTTCCAACAATCGAGGGGAGAAAGAGAGAAAAAAAATCGTTCTTGAAAAACGCCGAATTACAAACATTTCTACGGCAGGTGGGAAATTTTTTTTATGTGTGTTCCAGGTGACCCTTAGTGTGCGTAGAGGACAAACGCTGTCATGAGCAGTACTTTAGGATACCGTATATATTAAGATAAGTAAAAGAAACCCCAAAGAAATCCCGTTTTTGATCTTAGAAATGATATTTATATCTCGTTTAAGTATCAGATGTAATAATCACCTTCAAATATCTTGGATCTTAAATAAAGTATGAAGAAATAAAGTCTTATTATGATTAGACTAAAAATATGAGAAAGAAAAAATGTATAATTATTACCTAAAAACATACTTTAGAACTTCTCATTTGCAAATTTTTAAACTGCAAGAAATTAAATTCCTTTCAAAAAATTGTATCTTTATTTTTATATTAATATTTTTATTCGATGTATATCTTTAGAAACTGCCTCAAACTTCAGTATTTGTTAAAACAAACATGAATTCTGAGGGGCATATTTTTATTATGTATTGCAACAGATGTGCGCAGTGAAAATTAAGCTAACCGATGAAATTGTGAATAGAAATAATAGATGAAATTTTGATAAAAATTAAGTCTTACATCAGAATTTTTTCTCTAAAATTAATTTAATGCCAAATTTCAAAATAGAATAGCAAAATGGAATCACAAAGTTATTTAAAAATCCCTTTTAAAACTTTTAGATGTAATAAAATAAAAATAATAAATTAGAATAGTAAAAAACAGACACAAATAGAAAAAAACATATGAAAATGCTTTAAAAATTTAATTATTTATAGAAATTTTGCTTTTGAATTTAAATGAAATTATTTTTAATTATCTAACCAATTGGATGTAGTTAATTTTTCTATAAACATCTTGTCGGAATAGCAAAAACTCAAAATATTTAAACAAAAAAAAATCTCTATTTTTAATTTAATTTGAATTATTTGCTTAAATAATGTTAAAAATGATTCTTGAACAGTTTTAGTTGAGGTATTTTATAAAAAAATTTACACACAGTGTGATCTTCTTGAAAATGATATCCAATTTCCGTCTTGATTTTTAGTTATTTTTTTAAGTGCTTTATTTTTTATCCTTCTTAGTCTATAAATGCTGTTACCGTACCAACTTTCCAAAAAATTTTGACATTAATAAGAGAACGTATCCTTTTCATGAGGTAGGGAAGACATCAGATACATGCAAATGCTTTTTTCAAGAAGAAAATAAAATTTAAGAAAACTGCGTAATTTATTTCTTTTTTCAATGTAAAATTTTTTAAGTCCAAATAATTTTTGAGCAAAAATTATCAGGAACTCAAACTGAACTCCTGAATTATGTAAAAAATTAATAGTGCATTAAACTTATTTCATAAACCATCTGAAAAATGTAATTTTTAACTATTATTAAATTTAAAAAATTACCTTTAATGTTATTTGATGCATGGAAAAAGTATTCTATATAAGCAAAGACTTTTTATACTACACTTAAATTGGCAATTCTAACGATTCAAAAACTTTGATACCACGTTTAACATTTAAATATTATAGAAAAATATCCAATAAGAAGACAATTGAAAGCAAATTCAGGAGTGAAGTTCCTTTTTTCTGGTAAATTTATAATGCGCCATTAAAACTTTTTAAAAAAATGGGTGGGTGAACAAATTTTTCGTCATTAAAATTCCGAATATCTCAATAATAATACCTAACACTAAAACGTTTTACTAAAAGATTTAATGCTAGTTCATTCAAATATCAGAGCGATGATTTACAGAGAAAGTTTCCGCTCAACTGTCAGAACAATCTCTGAATATTGAATAAAAATAATTTTTGCGGTGTGTATGCACTTCAGCGTGCCTATTTTGCAGAAAACCGAGACAGTCATTTGGTATTTCAACGTGACTAATTCATTTATACATGGTAAGGTAAATTTTAAAATGATGTCTGTGCATGAGCATATTTTTTTTCACCTGCTTCTATTGCGAAATTGAAATATAATTTCCCCTCTTAAAAATGATGCTAAAGATTACAGACGAAAAATTATTTTTCGATCACATAATTTTCCATCAAAACCATTTCATTCACCCAAATGAACCCTATTTAACCCCTTAACTGCCACCAGTGTATATATCCGTCTCGTTCAACTGCACGTTGAGTGCATCGGACGTATATGTACGCCTTTCCGAAGTGTGATTCTTTTCTTTGCGCTGTTATCAATAAAACTATTTCTAAGGGTTTGAAATGCTACATAAAATGACCTTACACATTTTTTGTGAAGGATTTATTCACTTCAGATAAAAAATGTGCTTATTTGCGCCTTTAACATACTCGCGGCTAAGTGAAAAACGGTGGCATTGAGGAACGAATCGTTCAACTTTTAATCGGTAGTTAAAGGGTTAATATCGAATTTAGGTTCTTACTGTATTAATTTTTCAAAACCTAACAAACATAAGGGGATTAATATGATCTCATGGCGAAAAAGAAACAAGCGTGAATGAACTTTTCGATGTTTTCACATTACAAGAAATCCGTTTCTGTTTATCTATTACACTTAAATAAAGATTTAGACTCAAAACAATGTATTTTATGAAAGAAAATTTCACAAACTTGTTTAATTTATTATAATACACAAGTTTAATTCCTAATTAAAAGTAGCACTTAACTTTAAAAAAAAATTCATAAATTTCATAGCAGAAAACTATATTGCTCATTTAACGATTAATATATTAAAGTAATTACAATACGCGTATTTGAGAGCTTAAAAAAGTTAAAAAACTGTATTGAAACACACGCGCAGAAAAAAAAAGGGGGGAGACTTAAGTTAAAAAGCAATTAAGTTTTTCTAAAAATTTTACTTATTTATAATAATTTTTTTTATTGAATCTTATTTATTGTTACAAAAAGGTTGATAAGTGTTACGGAAACAAACTTTTCTTTTGAGAATTTTTTTTGAAAACATGATTAAAATTTTTTGCTTAGCTCTTTTCTCTAATAACACACATTACAGACGCAGAGTTTCTTTTTCATGAATATCAATAAGTGTTAGTGTTGATTTTGGAGAAACCATGGTGATGAAACAAGTTTCAACAAATTAGCATCGAATTCCATTTCTTCATGAGCCGTGCTTCTGTAAGTGTCAAAATAAGTTACATTAGTTTCTTTCACACATTCTTTTTACGTTTTTTTTCATGGCCCAACAATGTTTAGCACAAAGCTTACAAACATAAGACGAAATCATTACAGTGGTAATTATACTCTTGCAAAGGCTAATAAAATATAAAAAAGGAAGAAAGGAAGAAATAAAAAGATAAATATTAAAATTAGAAGGAAAATATATAAATAATAAACAATTAATTGATTTGAGAGTTTTAGAAGAATATATATATACAGTACTAGCTGGTATACCTGTTCTTCGCACGGGTGAATTAAAAAATTAAACAATACAGATTGAAGGATAAAGAAGTTTTTAATGAGTTAATTTTAAGTTAATTGCAAATTAAACAAAAAAAAGCTTTTTGCACATCTCAGTTGAACAAAAAAACCACACACATATTTGTTAAATTTTAAGTCTGTACATTTAATAGCTTTTTAAAATTGTAACGCCCCATAATTCTATTGTGGGTTGATTTTTGAAAACGCCTTCCTAAGCTGATCTCTGCTCAGAAAAGGTAACACACTGTTACACATTTTTGCGTAATGAACACTTAAAATAGTATAAATAATTTATATCTGGATATGCACTATTTTATGTTAAACTTATAATATTCACAAGCAACGCCGCTCCTTACATTATAATAGCGATTCGATACAAACATAGCGGAATGTTGGCAATAGAGCCAATTTGATATCATTTTTGGCGACCCCGTTGGCAACTTGGCAATTGATTGAACGGTGCAAAAGTTGATATACTATAGCGCCACCTGGTGGGGAGCTTCAACAAAGAGGATAGCACAAAAACCTTCTCCAAATAAAATATACATAGACATGTGAATGTTCATAGTAATCGGTTGAAAGGTGTTGGAGTGATGAGATTTCATATATACAAACATCCATTTATATATATATATATATATATATATATATATATATATATATATATATATATATATATATATATATATATACATATAGATAGATAGATAGATAGATTTATTCTAATCTTAGCTGTCATCGATTCTAAGCAGCCCTCTATATTCTTAAAATACTTTTGTGAAAAAATAAAAAAATAAAATGTAAAAGAATTTACAGATATCTTACATTAATGAAATTAAAAAGAAATCTAAATGAGAACCAGTAAAAAGTTAATAACTTATTTATTGTATTAACATTAAAAACTTTTAAATACATACATGAATTTGTGATTGTTCTAACCATCAGTATGATGTTCAATTGCCTCCATTTAACGAATTTTTCCACCTTCGATTCTAAAACACACCCGATTTTCAATAGCATTAACATTGGAAAAAAGTGCAGCTTAGATTCGGATAAATACGGCACATATTTTTTGAAATCCTGTCATTGACTATTGAAAATAATATTTAATGTTAGAAAATAGCAAAATACAGAAATATGTCACTAAAAATCGGCAAAATATTATATGCCACCTTTACGCAGATTCAAATAATTATTTCATTAGAAAAAAACATAGTTATAAATAAATTTTTTTAAAAAAATTATTATATTTGTTAATAATTTGCTTGTATATTTTATTTAATATGATAAAGTATTATTGATTTTATGGATATTTGACAATATTTTACTGAAAGTATTTAACAAGAAAATATATTTATTTTAATTAAATTTTTGTTATAAATTAGAAACAAAGAATATTTTTTCTAATAAAAATGGAAAAAATTTAAGGGAGTAAATATTAGTGCTTGAATGTCACACACACACACACAAATCAAAATTGTATGTGTTTTGAAATGATATACAATTTTCTTTATTTATTTTTATACAATGATACATTCAAAAGGAAAACAAATTAAAAGGTGTAGCTAACAATACGTTTCTTAAAGTATTTATTGGTAAAGATAAATATATAAAATATAATACATATTACTCTCTCTTTCTTTATTCTAAAGTATATTCATAAATTGAAGAACATAACATTTTTCTACCTTTTCTATATTATAGAAGTATTAAAATATCTCATTCCTCTTTTTATTAAATTTATAAGCACTTTAATTTTAAAAAAATATATCAATTTTTGATGCTCTACATTTTTAAGAATTCGATTTTTTCATTAAAAAAAGTTTCTTATTTTTGAAGTCTTAAAAAACAGTTTTTATTTTATTAACGTCCTTTAAAAATCTTAAAAGCTATTTAAATGCAAAAAATAAAAAATATAATACTCAGCCAGTAATATTTTTTTTTTATTCTAGAGCTCAATGACTTAGAAGTTTATCTTTTTTTCCCTCCTCATTGAAGATTTGAGACTAAATTTTCAATCAGTATATTACAATAAAAAATTTATGAAGCTATCAGAAGAAAAATGATGAAGTATGATTCGTTTCCATCTTTGTTATTCTTTTCGGGTGTATAAAAAAAAGTAAAACACTTATTCAATTCATTATTTAGACTTAGACCAATTTGATGGATCTAATTTTGATTAATAACAAGAAATTTCAGCTCAGGAAAAAAAAAGAGAATTAAAAAAAAAATTCCCATGGAAACACTCCTACTAGGTACGTTCCTTCTTGGTCTATTGAGCACATTTTTCCTCAGAAATTCATTTTAGTAGTATAAGAGAAATTCTATTTTTATTAATAGAAAAGTGTTATTTATCTAGGAATTTAATATTAAAAACCATAAAATCCTTTTCAGCATTCTTTTTTGTGCATGCTTATATTTTGAACGTAATTGAAAGTAAAGTATGTAAAAAATATTGTAAGTAGAAAGCCATTATGCCTTAAATATGGGTCAATATAAATAAAACTACTCCAATTTAACGATTTAAACAGGAAACTAAGCTTCAAATGTGATTAAATTCTTTATTTGATTTTAAAGAACTTATTTGTTACGGGTATAAAGGAGATCGTATATTGTTCGTTGGAAGTTTGGTTCATCGATATTTAATTCTTAAACTTTTAACAGAAATTCAAAAACAAGAGGACAAGTTTCTTTTTTAATTTATTAAAACCATCAGAACTTAAAAGACTTTAATCCATTAAATGCTCGAAGTGTGATAACTGTATATGTAGCAAAAAAAATAGATTATATAATTTCCAGCAGCAATTGCATGTCTACAGCATTTCTGATTCAAGCCTTATTTAAAAAAAAATTCTGCTTGAAATAACATTTTACACGCAGTGATTTCTCAGTGCCCTTAATTTTAGTCTTTTCACCACACAGTTTTTAATATCTTTATTTCGCAGCATTTTAATAGCATCTTGTAAATAAAGTTCGAAGTAATAAAATAAAATAAAAAAAAGAAATGGATAGAAAAAAAAAAAAAAAAAATTATAGTTGTTCAAGACATAAGTTTCTTAATTTTACATTTTTTTAAATAAAACCACTACAAAAAATGCTGTTTAAGGTATCCGACTACGTTCAGAACCGTGATTTTCAAAAGCGGATAAATGGATAATTTTCATGATATTTAGTGTCACTTAGATTAGAATATATGCATAAAACTGTTTTAAGGACATTTTGACAAAAAAAATTGATTTAAATACAATATTTTGGCAAAAAATTGACTTAGAATAATCTTTTTTCCAAATGTTCTCCTTTTGTGAAAAATGCTTCTATTACAATAATATTTTCCCTGTATATAGCTCAGACCTCTGTTCGGAGGATCAACTAGAATATTTGAAATATATAGCTTAGAAGTGGGTTTATTCTTATTTTACGACAACAGAGGGGAGCAAATTTAAGAAAAAAACGTGAACAATTATTTCCATTGGTGGTAACTCGGAAAATAATGTGAATTTTTCAAAAATTCTAGTTGAGCATCTGTAGAGAGGTCTGAGCTATATACAGGCAAAATATTATTATAATAGAACCATTTTTCACAAAAGTAGAACATTTGGAAAAAAAGATTATTCTAAGTTAATTTTTTGCTAAAATATTATATTTAAATAAATATTTTTTGTCAAAATGTCCTTAAAACAGTTTTATACATGTATTTTAATCTGAGTGACACTAAATATCATGAAAATTATCCATTTATGCGCTTTTTTAAAATCACGGTTCCGAACGTAGTCGGATACCTTAATGCACTAGTTATAAGAGAAAGTCGAAAATGTATATTTGCGTGTTACTACATTAAAATAATACATATATATTAGATAGGTTCTAAGTATCACGAATGTTGAATTAACGTATGAGGTGTATGTCCCAGTTAAAGCATCTGATTCATGTCGTATTACTGCATAATAAATCTAGAATAATGTGTGGTTGTATATTGTTTTATGTTACTCAATCAAAGGCCTAGAAATACTGATAAATTGCAATCAATATGTTAAGGTACGACCAAGCTTGAAGTGCCGTATTTATTTGAATCTAAGCCACCATCGATTCTAAGCCACACCCCAAATTCTCAACATATTTTTGTGAAAAAATAAAGAATTGTGTAAAAGGTTTTTATCCATGTAAATCTTAAGAAACTGAAATAGGAACTAACACAAGAGCAAATAATTAATTTATTTTACAGTATTAAAAACTTTTTTAATATATACATGAACTTGTTATTGCTCTAATTGTCAGCATCAATTTCCCTCATCCAAAGAATTTTTCTGTCTTTGATTCTAAGCCCCTCCCGATTTTCAGTAGCATTAACATTGGAAAAAAAGTGCGGATCAAATTCGAATAAATACGGTAAGCCTAATTAAGGAAAAGATTATTACTAAAGCTTAAAGCATTCAAAAATATTAAAAGCGATATAGAGAATAATGTATAAGATAGATTAAAATGTGTAGTTAGGTTTTATATTTAACAAAGTTTCAATAAATTTTGATCAAATAATCATTCTTAAATATTTTGATAAAACTCTGCAGTAAAACTCATGTATGTTCTAAAACCATATTTTAAAAATCTCGAAATTTTTTTTCCTTACAAATTTATATTAAAATAACTTTCTAGATCTAATCAAATCATTTGCTGAAATATTATCACGATTATATCTGTAATTAAATTTTATCTTACAAAACTAAATAGAAATTTATTTTAAGAACTCATGGAAATGGTATGACTCCCTCACAGTCATAAAATAAGACAGATAAAACAGGTACTTTTGCTGATATACCTGTTGTACTTTATCCATATGACAATGAACTTTCCACTGCTACCTGATAAAAGACAAAACTTACCTTACTGATACTGCTTACTTTGGAATATAACATTTGTTCCAGAAATCTTACAATATATCTCACCTGAAGCAATTTTAGATAATTTAGATTACATATCATATTTATAACACCGGTGTAAAATAAAGATAACTCTAGGAAGTAAGTCTTGGAAAAGGAAATAAAATTCGGAGTGTTTTTTTTCAGTTTATCTGATAAGAGAGCCCAAATCAAAAGAAAATTTTACATAAACCTTGGATATTTGGATATATCTTTTTTAATTGCTAATAAAGATATCTGACTTACATGTATTTAACCTAATCAATTTAAGCTAGCTTTAAAGTGTCTATTGTTGATCTAAAAACACTTAATTGCAATCATGAAACTTGCAACATTTTGTGGTAAATAGAATTCCAGTGAGATGAATGTAAAGCATGAAAGAAATATATTAAGGAACTTAGAATTCAACCAGAAAAGAAAACCATAGTTAAATTTTAATTCTAAAAATCAGGCTAGTACTTTTTCTAGTTGAATTGAATTCTCTTTGAATGAATAAAACTCGAAAAGTTTCAAGACATAGCAAAACTCATTTATTTTTCACATGTTCATATAAATTTTAAAGTGAACATTTTTCTTCTTGATACTTATGTGGAAAATTAGTTAAATAGATTCATCTTTTAATATAATTTATATTCTTGGTTCAAGGAAAAAGTTCATAAAATAGAGGAATTCACAAAATAAAGGTGTTAGACTGCATATATATATATATATATATATATATATATATATATATATATATATATATATATATATATATTACCGTATTTGTTCGAATCAAAGCCACACTTTTATACCAATGTTAAAGCCATTCAAAATCGGGTGCGGCTTAGAATCGAAGGAGGAAAAATTTGTTGGATTGGAGAAATGGAACATAATTCTGACAGTTAGAGCAGTAACCGTGCCATTTTTGCATTTAAAAGTTTTGAAATTGGTAAAATAAATTAATTATTCACTTCTTATTAAATTTTAATTTTAATTTTTTTTAAAAGTTTCCTAAACAATAGATATCGATAAACCTTTTTTACGTTATTTGTTATTTTTCACAAAAAGTGTTGAGAATTTAGGGTGCGGCTTAGAATCGATGGTGGCTTAAATTCGAATAAAAACGGTATATATATATATGTGTGTGTGTGTGTGTGTGTGTGTGTGTGTGCGTGCGTGCGTGCGTGCGTGTGTGTTTGCATAGTTTTAACATTTTTGCTTGAATCGAGTTACATGATTAACCATTCAAAATTTTTCCACAGATAAAGAAATAAAACTCTGATAGTTAAATTAAAAAAGATTATAAGACTTTTATTCATATAATAGTTATTCTTCAAAAATGAATACTATTACTTATTCTGCAATTACATATAATTTCCAAATTATGCCAAATGTATTAGAAGAAACAGTATCCTTTACTCTCACATGCATATTTGTAATTGAAACTATGAATTTTCATTAATATTTTTATACTTTCTAAATATTTCACTTTTTTGAAATATATTCAGCAACTGAAATCAGTAAAATAGATCTCCAGAGAAAAAAAAATACAATATTGTTGTAGAATACAACATATAAACCAGAAATATATATTCTCCATTATAATTCACCGGATGTTTATATATCAACATCACAACAAATTTTCATGGGAAAAACTTTGACAAAATGCCAATTGTTATTCAAGAAGAATGAGTGTTACAAAGGAAATTGGAACTATAATTGGTGGAGTGATATAAATTTCGGTTGAACTTAAAACAGTGAATTACTGATTGAAAGGAAATAACAACCATCGAAACCTCTGCTCTTTCCACTTTCTCCTCTTCCTATTTTTTCCTGCATAATGAGAAGAATCAGTATATAAATATTTTCTTAGCTTTGATGATAATTTATTTTATAACTCTTTCAAGGTAAAACTTGATAGAGAATAAAATTTAAGAGATAATTTTTACAAAATGTCTTGTTGATGATTTGCCTACAATAAGGAAGTAAAGAAACCCAAAAGATAATTTATGTGTATGTGTGTTTAATGCTGTTAATGCTTGAATAGTTTATTGCTTTAAATATAATCTTGAACTTATCAATAAAACTTTTCTCATTTCATTTGCTTGTTCTACATTTAATTTTGAATTAAAAACGATTCATATATTTATTTAATAAACAGTTATTCACTTATTATAGCAACTTAGAAATATAGTTAATTTATTATTTGTTAACTATATATTTGTAAGCAACTTAGAAATGAAAATTATTTATACACATCAATTTGAAATTAAATTCAATTTTTAAACTAAATTCAGATTGAAACTGTTTACCTAAATGTATAGTTATGTAGTCGATATATATAATATTTCTAAATTTTTTGCTAATTTAATGGTAATCATTAGTTCGTTATTAGCTATAAGTCTATTTTCTATTTATTAAGTGACAAATTTTAATATCAGCCTACGTTTTTGTGTCTTATACGCATAAAACATAGTTATCAATATATTATAATGCCTTTAAAATTGATGCAAATCTTCCCATTAAAATTAGAATAATATATTTAGAACTCTTCTACTGAAAACATTGAATTGTTAGTTTTAGAATTCTTAAAATATTTTTCCATTTCATATAAAAAAACAAACTCATGAGACTTTTTTAATGTATATGTGTATAATGATACAATAATATAAGGTACTAAAATAATTCTTTAACCCCTTAAGCGGTTTGATCATACAACGTACTGGCTACCGAAAGTTGGCCGCAACTGGTTTGCCCGTACTGTATGGGCACTGACATTTTCTTTCTTTCTTTGACTTGAGCTTATTTTTAATTCTTATAATACACTATTTAGTGATAGTATTTGGAAAAAGGGATGCAGTTTGTCTTTGGTACTGAGATACTTTACATCCAGTATTTTTTTGTGGTGAAAGCGGGTATTAGTATAGTGTTTAGTTATAAACAATAAAAATATGCCCCCTTTCTTGAAACATTTTGCGTTAAAAAAATTCCGCTTAAGGGGTTAATATCAAAGCAAAAATACCCTAATAATGAACTCAAATCATTAAATTAGCAAAAATACCCTAATTAATAATTCAAATAATATGTGTAACAAATCTATCCATTGAATATTAAACATATATCATATGTGCTATGGCATGTATTAGTAAGAATTTTAGAAATTTAACTTTTTTATAAGACCTAGAATTAAAAATAGAAATCCTAAGCTGGTATTTACAAGAACATTTGATTATTATAATTTATATAAAATTTATGATAACTTGTCATACACACAGCATTCGTACAATGTTTAATTAATTGAATATTGATTGAATAAAAGGAAGGGATTCTTAAAGTAGAATTCTAGAAAGAGTAATACGTAATATATATTCGATTGCAATCATGGGGATTTTTAATTTACAATGTTCAAAGAAAATTGTTTCATAGAGCATAAAAATCATATTATTTTATTTTGTTTTGTACGATATTGTTGTTTTTGTAAAGGTATATTTCACAGCTCTGCATTCAAAGATTTTAAGAGATTGTTAATGAAAGGATATCACGAAAATGACATTTTTAACATTTTTTTAAACTCGGAATTGGTTAGGAAAAAAAACTATATATATTTGCTAACCATCTGAGAAATTAAATTTAACTGACACCTAATCTGAAAAGTTTAAGTTGAAAAAACATTAAGAAAAATTCTAAAATAGGTGATTCATTGTAATCATACTATCAGAAAATAATTTCTTAAATTAACACAAGTAACTTATTGCTTCCCATTAAGAAACTTTCAAACTAAACTTTCAGAATTTGTATTAAAATATAAGAGCTGTGTGTATAATTTAATATAATTTACACTGATACAAAAATTATTTTCTGGAGAAATTTCTCTTAAAATACATTATTAAGGCTATTGACGAACTTGTTAACTGTTAAAAGGGATTTTCAGCACACATGAGTTGATAAAAGAGAAAAAAAAGTTTAATTGAAGTGAGTTTTCATCGTTTATTCTGAAGTCACATCTGAATAAAAACCCGATAATACATTTATATTTTCCAAAGAGCAGATGTTGAAATAAATACAATATCTTTATGAAATTTTATGAGTTATAGTATTCAAATCTATTTATATATTTTTTCTAATAAAAAATAGTTTACGTGATGTCAAATATTTTATTCATGAATAAGATGAACCAAATCATAATGCTTTTGCCTGTCATTTGGATTTGTATTCATGCTTCTATCAATAGCAATAAAGAATGCTTTGTTCGTTCTAAGATATGCTTAAGAAGACACAGTACGATTTAACTGACAAAAATTCAAATGCAATTTCTTTAGCCTAAATTATTTTTTGCATTATTTTCCGTAATCTCACAAAATCTGAAAGCACTAAGTTAAAAAAAATTCCGAGTTATGATAGCTTCTATGTTCGTTTTTATTCACTTACTAACAGGAAATAAAAACTTAGAAAGGATTTATCACAGAAGGAAAAAATAGCTCATTTAATTTTATTCAAAATGCTAAGGTGTTTTTTTCTATTGCACCAAATGCTTTGAAATTTTTTCTACCTATTGCTAACAGTATATGCAACAAAAGTTGGTATGCATTCTTGAATCAAATTAACTCTTATTTTTTTTTAAAAAAATAGTTTAATTTAGAATTTGCACATTTTTTAAGGAAATTTTCAATAAAAAATCATAAAAAAAAGTATTTTAAGATTAATAACCATGCTAGCAGAAAACCCCCACCAAATTTTGTTATACATAGCTTGACGTATTTGTAAATCAAATTTCATGTGTGCGCGTCAATTACTGTTAGTGGATTAATATTTTAAAATTCCTTCATAAATTTTTAAACTTTTCTTTAAAAAATTAGGTGATTATTTTTTTGTATTATTTTGATCACAAAATCTGCTATACGTAATCCATATTCATTTATTACAAGCAAAAAAGAAAAAAATGTAAAAACAATTTAATCAAAAAATTTTCTTATAAACCGTACCACAGTGCTTCTCAAACTTTCAATACTGGCGCACCCCTTTTCAATCACAATTTTTATCGCGCCCCCTTATACATAATAATTTACTGAATGCAATAATAATGCACTTTTACGATAAAGCAACAATATTTATTATAAACCGTACAAATTCATGACATAAGTATTAAATTTTGTATATGTTACTTTTAAGCAAAAAAAGTTAAGTAATAGGATAAGTACTAAGTTATTTTTCCATTCTCTGATTTTTAAATTGGAACATATTGCAAAATGAGGTGGTTGCTTAGAAGACAAAATATAGATATCAGCTAAATATAGAAAATGAACTCAGAGGGTCAATTTCTTATCTTAAAACTCCTTTCAAAAACTTTGCTCTGTAAGACAAGCCCATGGAAGTAGCTAATAATTATTAAACTTGTTCTTAATTTAGTATTAATTAATTAGTCATAAAATACTCTGTGCACCACTCATACATTAAAAGCAGTGTTTCTCAAACTTTCAATACTGGCGACCCAATTTTCAATCATAATTTTTGTCTCGCCCCCCTGTACAACAATAATGTATTTACTGCAATAAAAATGCACTTTCAGAGAGAGACGCTAAAGTTACAATACGATCTTAATTATAAACCGTACAAATTAATACGATAAGTATAATAAATTTTGTGTATATGTAACTTTTAAGTAATATATATATATATTTTAAGAAAATTACTTAAAATATATATTACTTAGAATTATGTTATTTTTCTTTCTCTAATTTTTAAATTGGAACAGATCGCAAAATGATGTATTTAATTAAAGATTTATTTCCTTCAGCATTCATTTCTCAAAGTACAAATGTCATTAGAAAAATAGTCTAGTCAATGTGGCTCTCTGTCATATCTATCACATCTAGCATTATAGGGTATGTTTGCGTGAGTCTGGGCAACCTATCGGTCGTCTGCGCAAAACATGTAAAAATGCTTTTCCTCGTACAATTCCAGTCAGTTTTGGTCGACTCGATACTCCTATAGCTACCGAATCTAGCTTGAATGTACATTTTTTTTAATTTCCACGTTAATTGTAATTCACGGTAATTAAGTATTTACGGCAGTAGATTAAAACAATATCATACATACATTTTTAAGTCGTAAGTAAACATTCGACCATAATAAAGAATCAACAAGTACACAGACGAACGAGCATGGTTCCGAAAATTAAATCAAGGCGATCTTCTCAAAAATACTTAAATTTTGGATTTACCACTACTGAAGTAAATGATGGAAAAAAAGCCCCAGCTCGATATGTGTTAAAACTTACAAATCTGTAGAACAACATGTGAAAGTTGTTTTTAAAACATGTAAAATCATTTAGCTATGTTGGCAAAGAATTTTAAAAAGTATTTTCTGGATGAGGACAGCTTGGTAGCAAGTTACGAGTGGATTAGGGATCTATTTCAAGATACTCCAGAAGGGCTCTCAACTTCCAAAGAAGAAATCTTCATAGATTTCACATCCAATGAAAATTAAAAGGCAATTTTGTAATAAATCGCTCTTTGAATTTGGGGTAGAGGTGGATGAGGAATTATCTGTACTGAAAACAAAAGCACTTTGTATACTATTACCATTTTCAACATCCTACCTTTTTCAAACCGGATTTTCTGCAGTGGATGCCTTGAAGACAAAATATAGATCTCAGCTAAATATAGAAAAATAACTCTTTAAGTGTCAATTTCTGATATTAAAACCTTCCTTTGAAAACTTTCTCTACAAGAAAAGCCCGTGGAAGTCCCTAATAATTATTAAACTTGTTCTTAATTTAGTAATAAGATTGATTGATTGAATATTAACGTCGCACTGTTCAGCTGCACGAGGGCTTTTGACGACGGACCACGTAATTTTGAACCATGGTCAAGTGACGTGGATGACACCTGAGCTGGCACCCTTCTCTCCTAACTACCACTCCACACCAACGGGAAAACGTTTCAACTCTCAACAGATTTAACATGCATCGCTGCCCTACATGACGGGTCTTTAGTGGTCCTGGGCTCGAACTCGTGACAAGGCAAGCCACGATCCGATACCTATACCACTCGGCTACCGCGGCCAAATTCAGTAATAAGAAATTATTCATAAAATACCTTCTTCAGTACTGATACATCAAACGTATACTGGATGAAACACCGACTCTTCGCACGAGTTCATTTTTAAAAAAATAAAACATTATTCTTGATATAATAGCTGAACTGTAAGGAGAGTAAAACTGTGTGCACGACATTGTATACAAAAATGTAAAATGATTTTTTTTTAGATAAATGCTATAATTGTAAATAACTGTTTAAAAGAACTGTAATTTTAAACCTCACACAATTAGCATTTAGAATTAATGTTAAATTATGAAAAAAGAATATAAAATTCCGATGAAGAATAATTGTGTTATTTTTTAACATTTAAAGCCAGTAGACTTCAAAATGTTTTAACCCGGGAGCAGGCGCGTACTCGATACTAACATTAATGGTAGTGCGGGGGACTCAGTCACCCCAATCATTTGTTTAGAATTATTTTTACTGTACACGATACAAATCGGAATTCTAGTGAATATTTTAATTTATAGAAAGTATACTTACCTTCTTTCAAGGACTATTCAATTCTTTGATGATTTGAGAAAAAAATCCAATAAAACTGAACTAAAATGATTCAAAAGTACAAGACCATAATAAAAGACGCAAATCAGACACTTTTCAATTATCCTACAGAAATGTTAAACCAATCAATTCTTTTCCAAATATCGCAAAACTCAATTATTTACAATTTCCCCTAAGCGAAAAGCAAACGCATAAAAGATGGGAGGGAACTAATATTGATAATAACCATACCATAAGATTGAAGGTCAATCAAATGATTAGCAAACGTACTATGCAGCCTGGCTGAAAAGTGAATCATGACTTCCTTTTCTTTTTCTACAACTAATGTACAGTATTTCAATAATAATTACAGTGGTGAATTGTTTATCTTCTTAGAATTTTTCTCAGGGTCTGGGTTTCGTTTTTTCTTTTAACGAGTAGTATTTTATGTTAAAACGTAATAAAAGAATCTCTCATTGAGGAAAAACAGCAAATAAAACAAAATGTTTTTTTTTCTTTAATTTGGTTTTGGGATCAAAGATAGCTATTTGATGACGGAAAAAAGCCAGAAAATAAATATAAATTATGTCAGTGTTGTTGTGTGTATTTTTTTTTATTATGGAAGAAAGCATTTTGTTTTACTTCTCTTTCCGGTTATTTTTTTTTAAAAAAATCTTTAAATTTTCGATACGCTTGCGCCCCCCTTGTAGGGTCATCGCGCCCCCCCAGGGGGGCGCGCCCCACACTTTGAGAAACACTGCCGTACCATGATTGAGATTATAAAAGAGAGTTAACGTTCAATTATTTAAAATGGTTAACAATGCTCCATAATACACCATTTAAGCTTTTTAGATCATTAAGAAAAATCAACGTACAGGAATAATCTTGAAAAATATATTATTATGAGTTACAAAACAAAGGATTTATTTTTAATATATCTGAAGTAATTCATAAAAATGTAATAATTTAATTTTTAAAAAAATAATCTAGTGTTTTAGTTGTCAACAAAATCTTTCAAATTTAAATCTAAGGTGCTCGAAAAAAATTAGTGATGTATAATAATAAAAATAAATAATGGTCTCATCATTAATATCTATTGTGCAATTTTTTACGATGTTTATTAAATGCTTTAAGACTAAAAAATGATTTTATCTCGGAAATGTCTATTATGATGTAACGACTTTTTACATTTCCTTTTCAATGACTAATTCTTTTAAGAAAGAAAACTGAAAAAGTTTGACTCAGTAAACGATACTTCACGTTTAGAAATCCCGTGATATTTTATGCCACGCTATATATAATCCCATTTATAAATCAATACGATAATACCAGTTTTTCTCCATTTCATCTAAGTATTATATGGTCTATTATTTGCTTGTTCACGATCTCAGGCATGTATTGATTGGATAAATATTTTTGTTAAGTTATTTTAAGTTAAGAATTTTGAGGTAATTATCGGTACAAATCTCGCCAAGTTGGCGTTATTAGTGAGAATACATATAATATACACGCAAAAAATATTAATAAATATCAGATCTCATTAGTTATTCATCTGCTTTTGATGCATTATGAAAAAGCATTTGTGATAAGAAAAGACCACGGCTTGTTTTGAAAGTATGGTGGTAAAAGGTTACCAGTGGGAATATACCGTTTGGAGTCGGTTGTATCATGTTTGGCGATTTTATCACCTGCTTCAGGGAAACGGAAAAATACTAAAATTTCTAAATAATAAGTTTTGTCTGACCTTAATTTTTTTATGTATCGAAAAATTCGATTCATGTAATTTTATTTATTTTTCCTGTATTTCTTAGGTTTAATTCAGTCTTTGATTTATATGAAACAATATTTCTTATTGAAGCGCTTTTTATAGTAATGAAACAGGAATCATTTCTCATAAATCATTGCTTCGGATGAGTAAATTTTTAAATGAAATGCATGTGTTTTTTATGCTCTACATGTCTATTTCGTCTTAATTAAAATTTTTAAAAAATCAGCACTAGAAAATATTTTGCGCTTGAAAATATATGTTGTTAATTAATAGAAAAAGAGATTTGTAGATAGTTATAATAATCAGATGCAATAAAGATTTAAATGAAGCAAAACAAAATGCAGTTATTATAATTATAAGATTTTTGCATGTTGAAGTAGAGATTTCTCTATGCTATACAAAAAAAAAAAGTTTTTATGACAAAAATGATCATCAACTCTTGAGATATTCAAATGTCCTCAAAATTTTTTATGATTTATTTATGGACTGAATGTAATAGAAATGACTTTGTTTCAATATTTACTAGGAGAAATATACATGCTACACATAAAATGTTATAAATTAGATTTTAAATTTTTAAAAATTTTAATGAATTTTTTTAATGAGTATAGAAAAAAGGATACATTTTTTTTGGCAGATATATAAATGTTTTTTTCACACAACAGTTATTCATTCCCTCGCTATTCTATACGTTAACCTTAGCAATTAATTGCAAATGAATTGCTGAATAAATGTAATGTGTTTCGATAACCTCGAAAAATGAATGAATTGCAAATAAGAACTTTGAATCGAAAAACAATCGAATTACTCGCTAAATGTAACAGAAAGAGGGAAGTTTCGATTTTACATTTAGTTTGCTTAAAATGCCTGAATAACTACAATTAGCGTTTCTTCTAAGTTTTATATTCATTCTTTTGCCATGACAGCAGTTTAGAAAACTGAGTCACAATGATTATGTGAAAAGGTCGAAAAATAATCGCTACTTATGTACAAAGTGCTACCGAATTCGACCGACAAATTCAGAAAGGTGATAGTAGGCAGCATAGGAACGACAGATCAACATAGAACATGGGACCGCAATCCACGTTTAGTGGGAGTAATTCGTGAAAACATTTACAAAGGCTGTGATGCATTGTGGAACGAAAGAGAGCAATTAAAAGGTAAAAAATACATTTATTAGCCATAAAACATGTTTAAAATACGAACTATATATCACAGCTCGAAGTCAGAAACGCAACAAGGGATTGTTACAGGAATTGCTCGAAGTTGTGACCGCGTAGGGGTTATAGCAGAGCCGATACCAATGGACGAAGGATTTTTGGATGCCTTCAAATATGGATGCGTTCCGGTTTCATTTCTGATGAGGAGTTATCATGCATTGTAAACATGCTTTACGTCTAATAAATGTATTTCTTACCTCTTATTTCCCCTTTTCATTCCGCTGTACATCACACCATTCATAACTGTTTTTGCAAATTACTCCTACTAAACGTGGCTTGCGAATCACTGGTTATATGCTGATTTGTCGTCTCTACACTGCCTACTAGCATACATCTGAATTTCTCGGTCGAATTTGGCAACGCGCTGTAAATTTGTGTTAAGTCGATATCTATGTAGGGAATAATTTTCGCATTTTCCCCAAACAGTTATTATTAGTGCCAAAATTTATTTATTTTTTAAAAGTAAATATTTGTAGATTTGGATAGTGATTTTTGTGTAGTTAATGTTTTCCTAGACCTTGTAGAGGAACATTGGAAACGAAATTTGAATATTGCAATGATCGATACGGATAATTAGTTAATTTTCCAAGAGAGAGTAAAAAGGTTATAGAAGATGATATTCTTAAAAGAATCAGTGCGTACAGATTTTGATTTTGAACTTTGCTGAGCTAGTGGTGCAAATAGAGATACATAGTGGATTATTGACGATAGGTATCCTACCGTGAGGATGTTCCTGATTTGATTTTTTTTATTAATGCCGCTCTCTACATCAACACGAGGGCTATTTTCAATGTACCTCATAATTTTGAACCTCGGTCAAATGAGAGACGACCTCTGAGTTAGCACACTGTTTTTCATTACTTTCACAACACTCCAACGTGAGAACTTTGAGCTAAGACAAATTTAACGTGCATCATTCTCTCTACACCAGTGTTTCTCAAACTTTCAATGTTTGCGACCCAATTTTCAATCATAATTTTCATCGCCCCCCTTTTCTACAATAACAATGTATTAAATACAATAAAAATGAACTTTGACGCTAAGGCTTACAATACGAATTTAATTATAACCATAAAAATTATCAAGATAAGTATTAAATTTTGTATATATATATGACAAGCTCATGTAAGTCACCACTAATTATTAAACTTGTTACTAATATATTGATAAGTTATCACACAAAAAAAACATTGAGCATTTATAAAAATATTTAATCAGTACAAATGGGAATTTAATTTTTATCATGTCAGAATGTATTTTAATTTGCTTCCTTTCAGTAAATTAATACTTATTTCAAATCTTTTTTTCGACTTTTCAATATGCTCGCGCCCCCACATAAGGATATCACGCCCCCACAGTCTCCACCATAGGTTCTCATAATGGTTCTTACGAACCACTTGGGGTCCTTGTGACCGCTGAGGAGATTCGTGGCTCATAAAAATTAATTTGGACGTGCATGGACAACTTCAGGGGGCTCGTGAATGTAAAATAAAATATTTGTGGCTCATCTTCATTATTATGAATGTTAAAATAAATGATTAAGTATAGCTTCATAAAACGCAAATAATGTCAAGCGTCGGACGGTGGAAGTCGCGTCGATCGCGGGTGAAGCAGCTTATGAAGTTTTAATAGGAACGGAATCTCTCCGCTATATAGGTTGCCACGATAGCCTTATGGTGATGGTTATGAACTAGTAGCCAACGTGTCTTGAATTCTAGTTCTAGTTCTAGTACCACTGAAGACTCACCATGTAGAGGAACTGAGGTGCGTTAAATCTCAATCTAATCCGAGGCTCAAAATTACGAGGTCCGCTGTCAATAGCCCTCGTGTTGCTTTATAGTGCAACTTTAATATAACTCTCACTCACTCGAAATACGATTACGCTGGAAAATGCCAAGCACAAAGAAAGTGTTTTGCATTAGATTTAAATAGACGTGATGGGAATTCGGGAATTTAAAGATAGGGACATGAGCTGTCATTTTGTGGTCTAACTGCGATTTTTTTCAGTCTCTGGGCATTGTTTACTCAAAGTTCTGAGCTAAGGATGAATCTTTTCTCAAAGAGATTTAGTGTTTTTTAACCCCTTAACTGCCACCGGAATACATATACGTTTCACTCAACCGGCGCGTTAAATACCCCGAACGTATATATACGTCTTTCCAAAATGTGATCCTTTTTTTTGCGCTGCTATCAGTAAAACTATTCCAACGGTTTTGGAATGCAATAAAATGACCTTGACAGTATTTGCGAAGGATTTACGTATTTCACAAAAAAATTTGATTATTTATGCCTCCTTTTTTCCCCTTAATACACCGCTTAAATTCGCCCATGAGAAACGGTGGTTAACTTTTAATCGGCAGTTGAGGGGTTAAAATGAATTAATGAAGAAAAAAGACACAAACAATATGTTACTTGAATTTGAATAATTTGTTCAGTTCTTAAAAGGAAGAATAACATTCTTTTTTTTCTGAAACATCCGAATACAAATTCTTATGTAAACTGGTTTCTGCACTTTAGCGGTAACATAAATATTTTTTGAACTTTCCCAATAGGAGTTGAAAATCTGGATAGTGGTGTTGGTGTTTACGCCCCTGATGCTGAATCGTATACTTTATTCGGTGATCTTTTCAATCCTATCATCGAAGAATATCACGTTGGATTTGGACCCTCGGATAAGCATCCTTCGAGGGATTTTGGAAATGTAAATAGCCTTGTCAATGTTGATCCAAAAGGAGAGTTCGTTATCTCAACTAGAGTCAGATGTGGGCGCAGTTTACAAGGGTACCCATTTAACCCTTGCCTAACTGAGCAGGTAAGATAATTAAAATGTTAACTATTCAAAAATAAATGTTAGGGTTCGTAAATCCCGGTATCCTGGTGTTTCTTCAAATCCCGAAAAATCATGGGGTTAAAATAATTAATCCCGGGATTTAATTTTTGTCTGAATTGTATTTTGATATTTTTTTCTCGTCAAAACTTTCTATGAATTTTGTTCTCAGAAACTTTATATTTTTTTGAGAGATTTTCATTGGAAAGGGATCACACACAAATATATTTTTAAAAATTCAACTGGATCTTCTATTTCAAGTGAGATAACACTTGAAATTTATTCACATTTTGATTCAATAACTGAATTCATTAGTACACAAAAACTATTAAGTGTAGCAGAAGAACTAGATAAAGTTATAAAAGAGAGGTATGCACTAATGCAGTTTATTAGATTTGAGAGATTGTCATCAAAAATTCAAGAAGAAATATTTCTTTTTGAAAATGGTGGGAGACATGGTGACTACCTGGAAAGAACATACTCCTATTTAATGACGATAAAGCCTACTAGTGTAATCTGGACGAGTATTTTCTTCGGCAGGACAATTTGTAACAAAAATAAGAAGCTGTTTGAACGAGAAAATGCTGGATCAACTGTATTTTTTAAAGATTATTTGCAGAAACACAATAAATGAAGAAAGGTTTTTTTTTAAATTTCATTATGTACTATTTTTATTTGTTTTTTTATGATGAATTACTTTTTGTTTTGATTTGTTTCAATAAATAATAATAGTAAACCAATTTTATAATTATGTTTTCAGTTTAATTATGCAATTTCAACTATGCTAATGTCTTAGTATTTTTCATAAATAGTCCTATCCCAATCCTGGAATTTAGATAATGTCATCCCGAAATCCCGGGATTGAAAATATAACACGGGATTGTAAACCATAATAAATATGTATTCACTTTTTAGGGTTATACAAGCGTGCATGCGTAGTATTAATATTTTATCCAATTCGAGAGAGGCATTATTATTAACTTTCAATCTTTTTTTTGTAACCTATTATAAGCAATTGGTTATTGTGATAGTTGTAACTTTCTGGCTGAGGAATAATTTTATAGGTTTTGTAGGTTTAAATGGAAATGAGAGATATTCAATTCCTTTTTTACAATAAAAGAAAAATGATATACAACACCTTTAATATCTTTTACAGATAAAATTATTGAATTTTAATGCCTATTTTTATAACTAAGAACAAATTAACTAACTATTTTTAGCAATATCGAGAAATGGAGGAAAAGGTTAGTACCACACTGCAAGGCATGACTGGAGAGCTGAAGGGTACTTACTATCCCCTTACCGGTATGGATAAGGACACTCAACAAAAACTAATCGACGATCATTTCTTGTTCAAAGAGGGAGACCGGTAAGTAACAAATTCATTTATGCATTAAATACAGTAAAATGTTCTGGAACGACTGATTTTTTGAAAATTTTAGAACGAGCAAATTCTGATACTTAATGTGTAACATTTATTTTATGATTCACTCCACGTATACGTAAGAATAAAACAGCAGTACTAGATTTTATTTGAAAAACTTCTATGAGTGAGTGAGGGTTATATTAACGTCGCACTATACAACTACACGAGGGCTATTGGTGACGGACCTCGAAATTTAGAACCATGGTCAAGTTTTAACGTCCCAGAGGACGTTGGTGTTTAGAGATTCGAGCAAAGACCAGTTATAAAAATTTTAACACAATTTTATCATTACTTTTACTTAATCGACCATCACAATTAACCCGCGGTCATTCGCGCCTGTTTTTGCTACCGTAGTGACTCACGGGGTGTAGAGAACACCCCAAACATTTAACACGTGTATTTAATTATGAAAATAAAATTCAGTCATTATGATACATATTTATAAAGTTCAAGATGTTTTTTGTATTATACAAATAAAATTATTAAATTTATTGCATACAAATGAGACTAACTTTAATTTAAACTAAACATACAAAATTTTCATTTTAAAACACATAATTTTATATGTTTTCATAAACCAGTAAAACGTATATACCAGTAATAAATATACTTTATAATTATTGAGATAATGATTGTAGAAAGTAGAAAAATAATATTTTAATCATTTTACAAACATTCAGAGCAGACTGTATACATATGCTCAACCTCTCGCGGGAGTTCTCAGCCCCCCAGATAAACTTTTGAAGGTCATTATATTCCAATTGTTCGAGAAAGAAGGATTGCATCAGGCCTGAAGGTTCAATGACCTAAAATGTGCAGCTACAGAAAAAAAATTGTGGTTCTACGCATTTTTTTTAGAATCCTGGGAGGATTTTCTTGTTGCTGGGGTGTACAGAACACCCCGCGTGAGTGATCGCGGGTTAAAAGGAGAGAATGGACTAAACATTAAACCCGGAAGAGCAATCGCTTATGATTAATTTAACTATCATATAAATAAACATACTTAACAGAAAATGGGAGCACTCTTGACTCCCTTGATTGTATTCCCCTTAGATAACTTGCCTCCGATCGTAATCTTATTCCCTGTTCAATCTTCGCTATCAATCATCATCCTCTACTCTAATGCAAACGCTTAAATAGAAGTTCTCATTCGCTTAAATCTCGTCTTCTTCACCAAGAAAAGTTTTCAACTGAACTCACAGTTAATGATTAATTTTACCCAAGATGATTAATGGAGGAATTACGGATATACACGTTACAATGTGACGAGAACGGTTAACTTGCAATGACTCTCTCAACACGGCGAGTCTTCAGCGGCACTAGGCTCGAACTCATGACGCGCCAGCCACGAATCCGTGACCTTGACTACTAGGTCACCGCTGTCAAAGCTTCCATGAGAGATTATTTTTAAAAAAGCGTTATTTCATTACAGGATGGCTACCTTTATAAGGAAAAAAATCTCCTTCAGCAAGATCTGTTGATTCTAAATAAAATTAACTACTCATGTTATCAGTTAACAGAGACCACGCAAATAGAGCTTACGCAATTATTTTTAAAAGAGAAAAGAGTATTTTCTTCCAATTATATTTCATCAAAATGTTTTTGATCAATTATATTATGTAACGAGATCATGACGACTTATGCAATTATTTTTAATAAGAAAATATATTTTTCTTTCTAAATTATTCATTATATATCTTTTTATATCTGTTTTCCCTCTTTTTCTGTTTATAAAGACTAATCTAAAGTAAATAATTTCAGTTTTCTTCAGGCTGCTAATGCTTGCCGCTTCTGGCCAACAGGAAGAGGAATCTTCCACAATGATAACAAAACCTTCTTAGTGTGGGTTAATGAAGAAGATCACTTGAGGATTATCTCCATGCAGAAAGGTGGTGACCTCAAGCAAATATTCAAGAGATTAGTAGACGTAAGCATCATTATCTTTGTTTTGAATCTGCTTATTCTCCTTTTTTATGGTTCAGTGAAACGATATCAATTTTTTTTAAAGCAAATTAAGCAATTTTTAATAACAAGTCTGAACGTTTACTTCAAAAATTAAGCAACATTTCTTTCTTTCTCCGAATGCAATCATTGATAATTTTAATCAGATTTTAAGGCCCATATTTAAAAATAAAGCCGGCTGGGTGGCGTAGTTGGTTAGGCGCTGTCCTTATACGCCCAAGTCGGTGGGTTTTCATGATGCAAAAAATTGACAGCGCCCATGTCGTATGGTTATGTGGCATCACTTGAGTGCCTGTTTGTGGCTTGGCAAAATTAAATTCCTTGCACAATTTCGCATCTTCAGAGTGCAGGTGATTCCCTCTGGGGAAGAAACTGAGCGTCAAAATTACATTGTGGCATTTGGTACATACATGGTGCCATACTAAAAAGTGATACCAGTTCCTGGGGAATGTAATAGGTCTGCAAAGGTTAAATTTCAATCCACAGCCCCATTAAAAATATGTATATTGAAATGAAATGATCTCTTATAATGATAAATAGTCAGTTTTTTTAAACTTTATTATTTTTTAAAACCAAATATTTGCTTTTTTTAATTTAAATTAATTAATTTGGATTTAGTTTGATTCGTTTCTTATGCTGTTTGATTAGTTTCTTTATATTTATTGTTTTAAGGAGATTATCAAGGGCAGTATTATTATTTCTGTTTCAACCAAATATTTTGTGTTATATATAATTATTTGTATTTCCCTTCTTTAGGCTGTAAATATTATCGAATCACGACTTCCATTTTCTCACGATGAGAGATTAGGATTTTTGACTTTCTGCCCTACCAACTTGGGTACTACCATTCGAGCATCTGTTCACATCAAAGTGCCAAAACTAGCAAAGAATAAGGAACAACTTGAAGCTATCGCTGGGCGATACAATCTTCAAGTTCGGGGTAAATACAGAAATTTTCCCTTTAATAAATAATCTACAAATTACAGTTTGAAAATTATAAAAATAATGCATGATTCATCTAAATCTGAATTATATTTTAAAATTTTGTGCTCTATGGTTCTGGGATAAACCATAGTCAAATACAATTTTGAAACACTCACCGAAATTTAAGCTTATTAACACTCTCACATTTAAGCTTTTGTCCCCTTATGGACAAAAAAATTAGCGCACCAAGCAGGAGTCGTCAAAATGAAACGAAATTTTACATACGTAATGACTACTTTGTTGTAAGTAAATGATTAGAAAATAAAAGAAAAGGATCATTTATTTCAGAGAAAAAGGCAAAAGAACGGAGGATTTAATACCCTGTTGAACCCCCTCTAGCGTGAATGCACGTTGCGATACGATCGAAAATTGAGGCATACAAGTTCTGTATGAAGTCTTGAGACATTTCGTTCCATATTTGCTGTAACCTTGCATCTAGTTCATTCAAACTCGTAAGATGCCCAACTAGCCGTCTCAAATAATCCCAGATATGCTCGATTGGAGACAAATCTGGGGATCAGGCAGGCCGAAGAAAGGTAGTAACAGTGCGGCGACAGTGTTTTGACACCCTTGCCGTGTGAGGATGAGCGTTATCTTGTTGAAAAATATCTCCTGGGAGCCGTTGCCTGAGTGGCAACACATGTGGTTGCAGGATGTCACGGACATACCACTGGGCTGTAATGGTGCAACGGATCAATACTAGGGGTGACTGTGTATTGTAGGCAATGCCACCCCATACCATCACACCAGTTGTGGGAGCGGTGTGTCACTGTAAAGCAAAGGCAGGATTGAGGCGTTCACCACGGGGTCTCCACACACGAACACGATTGTCATCACTGCTGAGATTGAATCTGGATTCGTCGCTAAAGATGACTTGGTTTCGTTCCGCTGCAGTCCACTTTCCTCATGCGCGGCACCACTCCAAACGGAGGCGTCGATTGGTGGGCGTCAAGGGTGGCACACGTAATGGGCACCGCGATCCCAAATGTCCTTCAGCCAGGCGCCTTCGTATGGTTCGAGAAGACACAGGAGCTCTTAGTGAAGGTGCTACCTGTGCCTGGATGGCCGCCGATGAAGAAGTTGGCTGTACGCGTGCATTTATTACGATCTGGTGGTCTTCTCGATGACTGGTCTGTCGTGGGCGTCCTGAGCCTGGCTTTCGTGTAAATGACATCTCTCGGATCCACTGGTCCCAACACCTCCTCATAGCACAATCAGAGCGGCTGAATTGACGAGCTACTGACCTAGCTGACAACCCAGCTTCCATCATGCCGAAGATTCTCCCCCTCTCAAACTGCTACAGCTGCTCGTATTGTCTTCGAAAATGGCGTAATGGCATGTATATCTCAGATCTTCCTTTGTATACGACTCACACACTCAAACAAGCTTTGGTTACCTGTTTTATACTCTACGGAAAGCAACGTTAAACGCCCTCTACCGACTATACGTTGGCTATACCGGCTATCACGCTGAATTTGTAATCATTTGCATATCTCCTCGACATGTACCTTCATGCCACGTTTCGTTACGATCTCGTAATTATTTCTTGGTCCGCTAATTTTTTTTTGTCCATGAGTGTATTTACATATCTACCAAGAGATAATTATTGAAGTTTTAAAATGAAATTTCAATATTTAGTCCCTCATATTTTTTGGACATGTAAAAACTTTTTCAAAATTGGCCTTAAATATAGAGGTTTTTTAAAACTTTTAAACTAAATGGGAATATATTTTACATCACAAGGGTGAATAAAAGTCAATACTATTAATTTCTTTTTACAAGATACTTTTAAAAGATTTTCAAGCTACGTAATTTTTTTTCCATTTAAATTTGTGTATTTATTTATATTTTTTTTCACAACCAGTGATTCATTTTAATTTGTGATTCTGAAACCTTTTAAATAATTATATGTAAGCAAAAAAGTAACAAAATATATAATCATTAAAAGTGAAACAAAAATGAAACTATCCGAGGGAAATTCTAGCTATTTTCAAACTATTTTAAGGGTATCAAAATAATTGTAAGTATTATGAAAAAAAATTAAAACATTACAAAGGCAATAACACTGTACCAAGGAACAATATTCCTGAATTTAAACTCTGCGCTTATAGTGAAGAACAGTAAAAAAAGGAGTTTATTGGTTCATGTCCAATTTTAATGATGAGTTTATCAAAACAATTGATACAGCAAGATTGAATTATTGTAAAGTATGAAATGAATTCTAGTCCTATTTTGATAATTCCATACCTTAACAAGTCTTATTCGTTAGTAGTAGTCCAAGAAAATAAGTAAAATCTTTACAATTTTCTGTTTTTATTGTTATTCGATTATTAAACGATATATGTGTCCCGTATATTTCGGTGAATAACACTCACTTTTAACACAAAAAATAAGATTGAAAATTTATGGGTGTACATTGAACACCTGTTATAAAAATGATAGCTTTAAAAATAAAGAAAAGATGAGTAAAAACAAAGTAAATTTCTCTCTCTATAAATCGAAATATTGTTTATATAAAAGAAATGACATATCTTATGAACTTTCGTTATTGGATAACATGAAAAGCTCGTCATATTTGTTTACCACCATATCTTCAGGTATATCATCGAATTTCGTTTCGTCTTCACCATCACTGTTAAAATGATCGTTAAATAAATAATCATCTTCCATTACATCTAGATTATTAGATATACTACATTTTTATAGGATTTTTTAACTATGTCAGGATTAATTTCTTTCTATGTTATTATTATCCACTCACACACTGTTTTCTAGACTTCAAAAGATAAGAGCATTGCACATAATCATTGCACACTATTATTCTTTGTAAAAAAAGGGGGAATGCGTGTTATTTGGCAAATATACGTAAAAACAAAGACCTAAAAGAACAAGTAATGCAAAAAAATGTTAAAGTCAATTCCTGCTTAGTTCAACAAAGAAAAATTTTAGTTGATTAAATTTAATTAATGAATTAATATTTGAAAAAACTGTATCAACATCAAGTGTCATCCCCTACTAGTTTTAAAAATGTATTTGAACTTATGGATGAAAAAAGTATTTGAAGTCAAGAAAATATTCATTAGAAAAACTTACTGTCACCATCTGTTGGTGCTAGTTGTAACTTCGTGTGAAATGACGCAGGATAAATTTAAAAAATTTTTAAAAAATTAAATTTAATTAATTAATTAATACGAGGGCTGGGGCATAAGTCATGGCAGCTATTTTTTTCGTGAAAATATGTGAACAGATCACAAACGTATATGTGTCCTGTGGAAGTTCTGCAGCCATAGTGTGTATATGCAGAACAACAGATGCCTTTGTGATACCTGATAGTAGCGCAGCGAGGGCTGTGAAATCAGCCTGTTGGTGAGTGTTGTGTGAGATGGAAGTAACCCGTTTTGAGCAGCCCGTTTACATCAAAGTAGCCGTTCTCCGAGGGAGAAATTGATTGAAATGTCATAGTGAATTTGATCTGACCCTGTGGCTTTGATCTCATTCTCAAGATTAAGGAACCGATACGTAATAGGGGGTTTGCAACACGAGATGATATTGCTAATGCTGTGTGCCTACAGGTGACCCGATTCATACATGGTGCGGCAAATGCTGAGGCTGGTGGTATTCAGCGCCTCCCACATTGTTGACAGCGTGTGGTGATAGTAGCATTGAAGGTCTATATTGAGGGTCTTTAGGCCCAGGTTTGTCATGTCAACTTTATGTGTACTGTGTTGTCATTATTTTGCACCGTGAAGGCCATATTGCTCTGTATACTACCGTAATAAATTAGTGTATTACGATATTTCAGTGCTATTCATTGTCCACACATGTAGTTAACACCTTGTCCTTCCATCTGTATATGTCACATTTTCCAACCGGACTGGTATTTTCAAGAAAAAAAAATAGTTGCCATGACTTTTGCCCCAACCCTCGTATTTGAAAAAAACTATATTAACATCAAGTATCATCCACTAAAAGTTTAAAAAAATGTATTCGAATTTCAGTGGGTGAATAAGAAATATTTTATTAACGATTGAAAATTCGAACAAGATGTAATTATATACATAAATAAATATATATAGGGGGATAGAGAGTGAACTAATAGTAGAAATAGGAAAAGAATGAAAAATACATAAAGAACTATAAAAGAAAACGAATAAAAAGCTTTGTGTTGGACTGTGTTATTTCAAAACTATGCAGCAACAATTGCTTAAGAAAAAAAGCACAGGTTTATATAACATAAAACAAACTAACAAACGAACAAACAAAACTACATTAGGTCCCAAACACTCAGCCTAATGTGGACCGAAAGGTGGATAAGTTTGTGAAAATGCTGGGTAATTGAGAAGGGGATTAAAAAAGAATAAGTACGAGTTTTTCCAAAGAAAATATTGAACTGTAATCGTATGTATTGTTTGCTTGAGAATACAAGAGGCAAGGTATAGCCGAGTTATCCTGACTGCAGGGTTATCGAGTGCCGAGTGTTTGGGATTCTACTGTATTAAATAAGTTTTTGAATTTTGCAAATGTTTTTAAATCAATTGTTTCTATTATTAGGTACTCGTGGAGAGCATACTGAGAGTGAAGGCGGCGTTTATGACATTTCCAACAAAAGGCGAATGGGACTAACGGAGTTCCAAGCTGTGAAAGAGATGCAAGATGGAATCCTTGAACTAATCAAAATGGAGAAGGCTGCCTAAATCAAGCTACTGATTGATAGATATCTACTTAATGATACTTGCCTCAAAGCTTTATGGCTTCCTTTTTAGCACGATGCGCCCTTAGAATCATTTCTCATTCAACCATTCCTCTAGAAGGAAGCAGATCAAGAAAATATAAAAGAAGTTGTAAAAATTTATTTCTTAGCTATTCATTGTACTTTTTGAAATCTAATTAAACTGATCGATGCGAAACAAAATCCGAGACGTTTTTTCCATTCAGAAATTTTTTATTGCACACTTGACTTAAACAATCCTCTCCTCGTTTTGTTTTGATACGTAACACTAACATATTGCTTCTTCTCTTTGAAGTTCGTGTTATTTTCCAGTTGTTATTTGAAAAGTCAACTAAAAAGTTTGCATAGCATGCATTTCATATACGAGGGGTTTTCAAAAAGTTAGATAACAGGCATATTCAGAATAAACGTTTATTCAAGAAATAAAAAAAATATATGCAATGTATAAGAAGGCACATGAGCATATTACTTCTTTACATAGTCACCATACTTATTGAGACACATTTGTTTCATCCGTACACCAAACCATCTAAACCAGCATCAAGGTTATGTCAAGGCGACTTGCTGAACTTCAGCTTTCGTTCTGAAATGCTGACGTCCCAAGTTTATGGAAGAGATGAAAATTATTTGGAGTGAGGTCAGGACCACATACATAAAATACTTCCCACTGAAAACGCTTTCTTCCTCTCTCACATCAGTTTTACCTTTGTCAAATTACATGCTCCCAGTGCCGGTTTATCTATTGGGTGCTTGAGGCGGGCGCAGGAAGGGACTTTAAGGCAGTGCTTCTCAAACTTTAAATATTTGAGACCCAATTTTCAGTCATAATTTTAGTCAGGACCCCTCCATACAATAACAATATATTGAATTCAATAATAATGTAGTATGGTGTAAAGCTACAATATGATTTTAATTATAAAGCATACGAATTATCAAGATAAGTATTAAACTTTGTATATAACTTTGTATATGACAAGCCCATGGGAATCATTAATAATTATTAATCTTGCTCCTATAACTTAGTATTGATTATTAAGTACATTGTGTAGTACTGATGCATTTAAAAGTATATTATATCGATATAAAAGTGCATTTTATTTTTGCCAAGTCAGAATATGTTTTGTTTTGCTACCTTTCGGTTTTTAAACCTTTTATTTTTGACTTTTCAATATGCTCGCAACCCCCTCACAGGGTTATCTCGCCCCTCTAGGGAGAAGCGCCCCACAGTTTGAGAAACACTGACACAAGGGTTTCAACTGCCCCTGACTTAAGAGTCCAGCTTGTCTGGGCAACACGCTGGACTTAATTAGATTTTCTGGTTATAAATTTCGATCCACCAGTGCCAAGGGGGCCCATATATCTCTTGCGCCCAGGGCCCGAAATGAGCGAAACCTTTTACCTACCTCATTATGATTTACTGCAGTTTTTCATACAATATTTTTTTTGAATCATTACATTGAAAATTAAGGGATATACACAAGCAAAATACGCAACTTTGGGAAATTTAATATATAGTGATGGCAAAAAGTCCTGAACACACTCATTTTTTAGCGTAATTTTTATGTTTGACTTCATTTTTCGTTGTGAAATTATCACACTATCTTAAATATTGTTATTGATTTTAATGTATTTGTTATGCTGATTTCAAATCTACTACTAGTTTCTTAATGATTAAAATATTTTTTGTAGTAAAGCTGCCTGAACACAATAATGTAAAATATGTGCAGAATAAAACAATATAGAATAACATAATATGCAAAGAAAAAAAATAACACGAAAATTGACAAATACGGGAATATTTAATATATATATATATATATATATATATATATATATATATATATGTATATATATATATATATATATATAAGCATTTTAAAATTACATTGTTGTCACATGTTAGAAAATCAATATTTTATGAGCCAGCCATTTGTTTTAATTACGGCTCTACATCTTTTTGGCCTGGAATGCACCAATTTCAAAAGAAGATCTTTCGTGACAATATGGTTGAAGGAAAATATTAAAGCTTCAATTAGTTCACGTTTGTTTGAAGGTTTTTTCTTTGATATTTCATAACCAATTTTAAACCATAAACTCTATCAGATTAAGGTCGGGAAACTGTCCTGGCCAGTTCATTCTATTCACAGTATGGTCTTCCAACCATTTCTGGACTACCTTTGCACGATGACAAGGGGCATTATCGTCCTGAAAAATTCATGACTGATTCCCCAAAAGGTCTCTCGCAGTTGGTAGCAATTTATATTGTAGTATTTCAATGTAATCCATGGCTTTCACTGTTCTGCTAACAATGTGAAGTCTTCCAACACCATGAGAAAACATGCAACCCCATACCATCACTTTTGTCGGGTACTTTACTGTGGGCTTCAGACACTAAGGGCTGAATTCCTCATGAGCGCGTCGTCTTACATAGGCACTACTTTGGTTGCCAGAAATAAAAAACTGACTCTCGTCACTAAATATTACCTTTTCCCAGTATTATCCAACATTTGTGGCCGTATATCACGGCCAAAAATAACACGGTGAATGTTGTCTTCCAAATGGTCAAGTGTTTGTCGCTTATCCGCATAGACCAATGACTTTACATAGCCCCACAGAAAATAGTCTAGCGGTGTTAAATCACAAGATCTTGGAGGCCAATTCACAGGTCCAAAACGTGTCTTTCAATAAATCTATTGTGGCACGAGCTGTGTAACAAGTTGCGCCGTCTTGTTGGAACCACAGCTCCTGGACATCATGATTGTTCAATTCAGGAATGAAAAAGTTAGTAATCATGGCTCTATACCGATCACCATTGACTGTAACGTTGTGGCATTCATCGTTTTTGAAGAAGGATTCCACCAGCCCATAAAGCGCACCAAACAGTCAGTTTTTCTGGATGTAACGATGTTTCGACATACACTTGTGGATTAGCTTCACTCCAAATGCGGCAGTTTTGTTTGTTGACGTAGCCATTCAACCAGAAGTGCGCTTCATCGCTAAACAAAATTCGCTTATGAAAATCGGGAACAACGGCAATCTCGTTTTGGGCCCATTCGACGAATCTACGCCTTGCTTGATGATCGTTTTGATGAATTGTCAAACCAAACCGAGAATAAATCACTTGACAGCTGTTAAATCGGTCGCCATCTTGGAAAGTAATGCCAACTGAAACTTCTATACCTGAAAAAAAAACACTCTTTACTTGGAATACAATTGTTGCTTAATTTTATGAATTTAAAATAACTATTTTGCAAAAAATTTTAATTCAAGATTTCTTTTCTAGCTATAATTAAATATTTAGACAGTTACTTTCATCTTTAGGAAAGTCGCTCACAATGGTTACGAAAATACTTAAAAATATATAAAAAGAAAGCAAATAAAAATGGTAATGAAATGAATAATGAAATGAACTAAGAAAAGCAAAGTAAAAACCAAATAAAGAAGAAAATGCCACGGAATGGTTAAACACTAAAATCATATTATAAATCTAAAACAACATGAAAAGTGTTCAAAAAGGTAAACATAAAAAAATAATAGCCTCCTTTAAATGTAAAATTCAAAATATTTAAGAAAAAAAATTGAAAATATATTAAAGAAAGAAAAATTAAACTTGAAATGTTTTAAGACCATGGCAGAAATAAATTAAATAGTAAAAGAGTATGTCAAAATTCAAAGATAAAATAGTGCAAAGATACAAATACAATAATCGAACACACACACACAATACAAATATTCAAATACACACAAAACTTTCAGAGAAAAAAAAAGGTCTAAAAACTACAAAAAAAAAAAAAAAAAGACTATAAGGTAAAAAAAACCAAATTATGAAATCAACATGTTTTAAAAGAGCAAATTTGTAGAATTTGACAAGTATGGAAAATATGAAATCCATGCTCTCTCTCTCTCTCTCTCTCTGATTGATTAATTGTTAATGAACGTCACCTTTCGATGTTAAGAAAAAGGTTGGCTAACATTAAAATTATGTTTAACCCTACAGCAGCGTTTCTCAAACTGTGGGATGTGATAACTCTACGAGGGGGGCGAGCATATTGAAGAGCCGAAAACAAAAGAATATTTAAAAACAGCAATTAATTTACTGAAAGTAAACGAAGAAAATACGTTCTGACATAATAAAAAATAAATTTTAGCACTGATATAATACACTTATAAATATATCAGTACTACACAATGTATTGTATAATTAATTTACCAATGATCCCATGGGCTTGTCAAAAACATTATGTACAAAAACTAACACTTATCTTGATAATTTGTATATGGTATTTATAATTAATCTCCTAACTGCCGATTAAAAGTTCAGCGATTTTCTTCCCAATGTCACCGTTTTCCACGAAGGCACGCGTATGGGATATATTGGAGAGGAAAGAAAAGATATAAAAAAATATATAAGCAAATCCTCTGAAGTAAATCCTTCGCAAACACTGTCAAGGTTCTTTTATTGCATTCCTAAGTCTTCGGAATAATTTTATGGAGAATAGTGCACAGAAAAGATCAGACTTCGGAAAGACATATATATACGTCCGGGGTAATTAAGGGGTGTTAGAAACCTCTCTCTCTCTCTCTATACTGACAATGTTAAATTGGCTGTTTTCGATGTACCTTTTCTCAAAATCTGTTTTATGCACATGCTTCAAATTTTTCATACTATTAAAGTACATCTCTCTTATTATACTAAAATGAGCTTTTAGCTAATTTTGAATTTTTAAGAAATTATGAAATATTTTATCAAACATTGCGAAATTTGATCCATTTTTTACTTAAAAATTTGTAAAAATTAAATTTTTGAGTGTTTTTAAAAAAAGCTCATTTTAGTATATATTAGACATCATTATAAATAATTCATAAAAAATTTACATACCTGTGAGCAGTAGTTTCTCAGAAAAGGTACATCGCACATTAAAATTTACATTTTGAGATAAATTGATTTTAATGTATACAGTGAGACTTCTAATCGGCTGGGAAATAAAAAAATAAAAGGCTCAATTTAAAATAAAAAATACATGTTTTGGTTCATATCAGTCGTTACACTATTACGCAAAAACAAAGTAATTTGTTTACAATTTTCGCCATTAAAATGGGCGTGGCCCAAATTGAACGATTATTTAAAAATACGTTTTAAGGGCTTCTAAATACCCTAGAGGTTCAAGTAAGATATTTTTACAAAGTTTAAAATCTATACAATTTGAAAATGTAAAAATCTCAAATTGTCAAAAAAATAAGATTTTAGCTTTCCAACACCCCTTAATGCTTTGGATGAGTGAGACGTTTATATACGCCGATGGCACTTAAGAGGTTAAAGTCATATTGTAGCTTTAGCGTCAAAGTACAGTATTGTTGAATTAAAAACATTGTTATTGTATGGAGGGGGAGGACGAGGAAAATTATGATTGAATAATGGGTCGCAAAAATGGAAAATTTGAGAAGCACTCCCCTAGAATCTTAGTTTGTAAGATTAAGAATTTGCTAATATATTACAATGGCCATTTGACTTTGACCTGTACTGTTTTGTTAAGCTTATATTTATAGTTATGCTTTAAGTTAAAAAAATTTAGATACCTTAAGAGACAGAAAATAGCAGTACGATATTTTCTTCCTTAAAAGGATTCTTCATTCTTTAATTAGGTGGAAGACGAGAAAAAAGAATAATTATACTAAAAGAAACAGGGGAACCCCCCAATATAATGGAAATGTGGGATAGAATGATAAGCAAACATATGCAAGTAAAATAGTTAATGCTAAAAAAAAAGTAAAAATTAAAATTAAACAAAATACATAAAAATAGAAAATTACACATACATATGAACATGTGGACTGAGAGAGAGAGAGAGAGATAAGTTTTTTTCCCCCGAGAAAAAAATTTTTAGTTCCTGGATTGTTTCAAAAACTCTCTCTGTTCCACTTAATTTTAATTTAAGACACACACGGAAGCAACACTAGGGTTATTGACGATGCACCTCGTAATTTTGGAAACCATGATTAAGTGAAGAGCACGACACCTGAGATGGTAAAACATCTCCGAACTTCCTCATCTCACCAAAGGGAGGATGTTTGAGTCTTGGCAGATTTTACAAGCATCGGCTTTCTCTACATGGCGGGTAATATTGACTGAGAGTTTAACATCAAATTCTATATACAAACGAAAAAAAATCGTCACCTTTTTACGAGCATATTTAAAATCTGAGAAGGTATGACGGGCGGAAATTATCAGAGAGTATATAATTTTCACTCGGCGTTGAATCTAGGAGAACTGAAGATATAAAGAGGTAGTCAATTCAAGTGCCTTAAAATTTGGAAATGAATTGAAAAATTTTGCAAACTATTTACAAAAACAAAACTTGGCAACGCACTTGATAAAATCTGTTACTAAACATTAGCTATTAGTGTTTCATATTTCTTCATGAAGATTTAATATACACTTCTGAAAATATATTAGGGGAGAAAGCAAAAAAGTGGAAAAACTGTTGCGCGATAGCTATGCACGGGCATAAAACGGAGAATATACAAGCGTAACAAAACGAATAAAGAACAAAGGAAGCTTACGGGAACATTAATTCTTTTGATTTGTAAAAAGAACATGGAATGATACTTCAGGGCAACATTTTGATTACATTTAAATGACAAAAAACTGATTGTTTGGAAATGATACAAGACGTTTAATATAGTGTGTGGTCCCCCGGAACTGCTCAGACTGCCACATATCTGTTTAGCAGAGATGTGATGTCGTTATACTGTGAAGTATAACTACTTCGTCAAGAGTGGAATACTGTTCCTTTCTGGACGAAGTGTGATCTCCAAGCCTTGGACAGTAACGAGAGGTCTTGGTCTTGCAGCAGCACGTCCTCTGAGTGTGTTCCAACATAATCGACTAATTTAAAATCGGAAGAACCATGCTGGCCACACCATACACTATATTATTTCAGCTTTAAGAAAGATATCTGTAAGACGAGCTGTTTGAGGTTTGGTATTATCCAGAATTAAAAGAAAGGAATCACCAATAGCTGCAGCATAAGGTACGACATAGGGTCTCAGGATCTTACTGCATACCTTTGAGGTCCGTCAAATTGCCATTCTGAATGATATGGTGGTCAATACTTCCGCCTGTACTGATTCCAGTCCAAACTCTAAAATCACTTCGTCTGTGATGTGATCTTTTCTGTAGGAATATAGGGTTATTTCGAGTATTCCTTTCTCACCAGAATATACATAGTGTCACAATTTAAAATTGAACTCGTCTGTAAACACCACTTAACTCAGTGCTTCTCAAACTTTCAATGTACGTGACCCACTATTCAATCATCATTTTCATCGCGCCCCCTCCATACAATAACAATGTATTGAATTCAATAATACTATATTTTGAACCTAAAACTACCATACGATGTTAACCTCTTATGTACCACCGACGTACATAAACGTCTCGCTTAGTCAAAGTATTAATTTTCTGGACGTATATATACGTCTTTCTGAAATACGTTCTTAGCTGTGCAGTGCTATCCATAAAATTATTCCGATGGCTTTGGAATGCAGTAAAACGATCTTGGTAGTGTTGGCGAAGGATTTACTTATATTTTTTTCAGAAGATTTTGCTTATTTATTCCTTTTTCTTTCCCTTCAAAATAAATACATCAAAATACACTCGTCTACTTGGAAAGCGGTGGCATTGGGGAGCGAATTGCGTAACTTTTAATCAGCAGTTAAAGAATTGATCATAAACCGTACAAATGATCAAAATAAATGTTAATAAGAACCCATGGGGTCACTGATAACTATCAAATTTGTTCTTAACTTAGTATTGTTAAATTAGTTATAAAACACACTGTAGAGTACTGATACATTTATAAGTGTATTATATCAGTGTAAATGTGTATTTTGTATTTTATTATATCAGAAAGTATTTTGTTTGTTTACTTTAAGTAAATTAATTTTTTATTATCTTTTGTTTTCAATTTTTCAATATACTCGCGCCCCCCTCGTAGAGTTATCACGCCCCAAAATGGGGTGTACCCCACTGTTTGAGAAACGCTGACTTAACTCCAACCACTTAACACTCGCTTTCGATGTTAAGCAGGCCACTTTCTTCGGGCCGGTGTCTTACTGTCAACGGAAGACACACCATTGACCTACATACATACAGATCACTCGCATGAAGCCTATTTCTGATTGTATGTCTAGTGACCTTTCTCCCTCTTGCCAAGTGAAAGTGCTTTTGAATCTGCGTCACATTGGCTGTTCTTTCTCGACGAGCTGTTTACAGGATATATCAGCCATTATTTGCTAAAGAAACCTGTGGATGACCTGGTCCTGGCCAAGGCCGAGCTTGCTCTATTCCTTGGAATCGATTCCACAACCTCTAAATTATATTTTTTGCTACTCCGACAACGTCCGCTACAGCTCCTTGTGTTTGCCCATTTCTAGCCTCCCTATTATACACCGAGCCATGGATTCTGATAGATCACGTTGTCAAGACATTTTCCAGTCACTTTTTCTCAAAACAACAGCCAAAACATTGAATTTCTTCCCTGAGGCAACAAAAAACAGCAGCTTCTATGAAATTACGATTTCTGCACTTACATGATTTTTTCTGGTTTTTGATATCATGAATGTTTCTTTGCATATGAAGTGTTCTTTTTCTGTTTTCTGCTACACTTCAGAGCGGAGGTTCTCAAACTTTTAAATCTCATGGATCCCTTGTCATACTTTTCAGTTTTCGGTAGACCCCTACTTACCTAATATTGAATTTTTTGAAATTTAACTTTAGTGTCTTTTGGACAGCTGGTATAGAGCTACTTACTTTAAAAGATTTAAATTTCTAACTGTAGTTAAGTATAGAGTTTAAAACTTAAGAAACACATGTTAATTAATTAAATAAAATACTTTTAATAGGAGGGATGAATCTGGGGAATCAATTACAAATTTTTAATATCTGGCAACTAAATCTGCAACTTTAAATCTCCTCGGTTATTAGTGCCCAGTCTTTTTTGTTTTGGTTTGGAGATTGGAAACCACGCTGGAACTGCTTCTCATTAGGAAAGGCAATTATAAACTTTATTAAGATATTGCATAATTTGGGATAAATATAACAGGTACACTTGTGGAGACCCCCCCCCTGGATTTCACCTTGGACAACAAGATTAATTTGAGGCAAAGAACCACTAAGAGCCATTTTGAATAATAATAATTTTTATTTATTATTTTCAATTTTTCTCAAAAAAACTCTAATAAAATATAATACTTTTTATGTTACGTCAACTAAAGGGATTCATATTAAATTAAATTACGAATAATGCAATTAATTAATAATTAAGCTTAAGATCAAGTAAGGTCTATCGAAATAGGAGGTCCGAGAAATACTCATACTCGAATTCTTAACTCTCATTAACTTTAACTAATTCGACTAAACTAACGCTTCTTTTAAGCGTAAGTAAATTATATTTACCGTTGGCTGTATCAGCTTTCTAGTATTTCCTTAAAATCACAGCAATTCTTCTACACTATTCCAATATCTTGGAATCCTCTAATATTGCGGTTAAAGTTGCTGGCTCAATAGCCTTCCATCATCTACCTTGCTAGCTTACAACGCTCGACTTAAATACCTTATCTATTTTGCATATCCCGTTCATCTTTTTGGAGTTGATTGGAAATAAACGCGAATTTATATTCCCCAAAAAGACGCCTAAGAAGATTAGTGGAAAGGTTCCGTACAGATTCGTCACACACTTGCCTCCGAAAGTTTGCGTACAGGCAATCATCTTACGTATTTATGCTGTAATTACCATTAAATTCTCGCTTCAGAAAATCAACATCTCTCTCTCTCTCTTTCTCTCTCATGGATTCTTCAAAGTATCCTTATTCAAACAACAGCAACAAAATTCCCCTTAATATGAAAAAGCAAGAATGACCACCAAATAATTATCAACTACCCCCGCCGAAAGTCTGCGTACACTTACAAAATAGAGCTTTCAAAGACCTTTTATTGTAAAATAATTGTACTAAATCGTGTTTTTAAGTAATTATAAGCTTCTTTTATGATTTATTTAGGATTTGATATTTGTAAGCTTGTGCGATTCTATGGCAGATAACAGAAAAGAGATTGATATATAATTGAAAGAAAAATCATCATAGACCTTTAGAAAAGGGGGAAATTTCTAAAACAATTGCTGAAACTGTTAATAACAGACATTCAATGATTCAATAAGTGTTCATAAACTACAAATCAAGTAAAATTTTAACTTCCAAGCCAAGATCCAGCTGCCCGTCTGTAGTGGCACCTCGAGAATCTTGCTTTGTAATGCGCTCTATAAAAATAAAACCAAATATTTAAAAGCGTTGCTGAGATATTGCAAAAAAGTTTGACTTTAACTATAATTCTAAGAGAACTGAAAAAGGGTGACTATTATGGCCGAGTTGTTCTCAAGAAACCATTCATCTCTCCAGTGAACAGTGCTAAGAGAACTACCTTTGCCAAAAAACACCTAAATAGGGCACACAATTATTGGGAAAGTGAGATATATCAATTGAAAGTAATTTATGTATTTTCGACATAAAAAAAGAAGTATACTAGCAAAATTTCCTGCATAGATCTTAAGAAGGAGAATCTTTTGTCGACTATCAAATATGAAAGAGGAGGTATAATGTTTAGGGGTACTGTGGAATTCATTGAATCAGCAATGTACAGAATTGATTACTGGAACATATTGAAGTAAAATATCGGGGCAAATGCCAAGAAACTTGCGGCGAGTGAGGATTTTTACTTTCGGCAGGACAAAAGATACCAAGCAAATGGCTTACATTGTGAAGCCATGGCTGATCTATCATGTCCCAATCCAATATCGTAAGTCATTCCAGTTTCCAAACCTAAGCACTGTAAAGGATCTATTCGCAAGCATCCTACTAATCTTCTTGGGGGGACTGTGTTTTTAAATATTATTTTATTGAAAACTTTCTTCCGAAGAAGACACGACTAATGCAAATCAAGGCTTATATTTCAGCATTAACTTTCAGGTTTGACACAAAGAGATATATATTAGGAGCTAAATGATAGGAGTTAGTGATTAACTTAAAGTAATAGAAAACCAGTCGAGAGTGATTCGTAGATTATTTGCTTAGTATTTAAAATTGAAGATTGACGATTTGGTCAATTAGATATTTAAATTGGAACTGTGTCGCGACTTGAAGCAGATTAATTTAGTACGCGTAATTTCGATTATTTGGAACGTGTATGGCTAACACGCTCCAAGAGTAAGTAATTCAACTTATAATTAAATATTAATTATCTCGTTTACCTCACTTTTGCTCCCATACTTATTTAAATGTGCATTTCCTAACCTGTGTTGTTGAGAATTGTTAGGTTGTTGAGACTTGTTAATAAATTGTAATTGTTTTGACTTTATAACTAATCTGCCTTCTAACTCACATACACTGATGGATGGGAGAGCCCATCCATCACAGCACAATACAGCATTTGTGGGATTTACTCAAGCGAATAGTCAGAGAGACCGTGATTTTGAAAAACGTATAAATGTATAATATTTATGATATTTAGTGTCACTTAGATTAGAAAATGTATATAAAATTGTTTTAAGAATAGTATTACAATAAAAAAATTATTTACCTTAAAATCTCTCTGGCGTATAACGCGCACTTGGAACCCCAAAGTCAAGATTGAAACTTAAGGGGGGCGCGTTATACACCGGGTATAAAAACGATGGCCTTAAAAATAACAAAAAAAATAAATTTAGTCCTACATGTATCGAAACACTGTTTATTTAAAAGAATCGATTTGCCTTGTGAACTAAAAGAGTTTATGTTGCTAATTACTGTACAATGATTAAAATATATTAAAAATGAATTAATTTTACATCTATTTCATAAGGTGAAAATATTCAACATCCTTATTCCGCTCACTCCGTTATTATATTTTTATTTCCGTAGCTGTTTTTACGGTTCCAAGGCAACTCATTAAATCCATCATATGATTTTGTTTTTCATTGCCAAATACACCAGTATAAAAGACTACTAATCTGAACTTAAAAATATAGACATAAATCATTTCTCTGACAAATAGAACTAAATACTCTACTCCCAACAAAGTTCTCGTTGAAAGAGTAATATCATATCCAAGCTCATATGCTTTCCTTCATCCATCAACACCAGTTACTACAAGTTGTTTTCTAGAAGTATACTATTTTTTTAGAAGTCTGGGATAATACCTCGAATAAATGATTAAAACATAAAGCAATGTATACAAATATTTCAGATTTCTTCGTAAAAAAGGGGTGCGCGTTATACGGCGAATATACCTAAAAATTAAAAAAATCAGCTTGAAAGTATAGGTGCGCGTTATACGCCGGATTTTACGGTAAGTACAATATTTTGACAAAAAATTAACATAGAATGACCAATTTTCAAAATATTCTCCTTTTGTGAAAAAAGCTTCTATTATAATAATATTTCACCTGCATATAGCTCAGACCTCTGTACAGAGGCTCAACTAGAATTTTTGAATTATATAACTTAGAAGTGGGTTTATATATATCCATATTTTACGACAACAGAGTGGAGCAATTTTAAGAAAAAAACACCGATAATTATTTCAATTGTTGGTAACTCTGAAAATAATGTGAATTTTTCAAAAATTCTAGTTCGAACTTTCTGGAGAAGTCTTTACTTTTTATAAGCGAAATATTTTATTATAATAGAAGCATTTTTCACAAAAGGAGAACATTTTGAAAAAAGGTTATTCTAAATTAATTTTTTGATGAAATATTGTATTTAAATAATTTTGTTTGTCAAAATGTCCTTAAAACAATTTTATACATGTATTCTAATCTGAGTGACACTAAATATCATGAAAATTATCAATTTATGAGCTTTTTTAAAATCACGGTTCCAAACGTAGTCGGATACCTTAACTAACAATTTACATTGTTTACATACAAAATAATAGCAGTGTACACATTCAACAGTCCGTTTTCAGATGAAATGTGCCGAGTATTTAATGAAAAATATGGAAGCTTAAATAAAAGTATGTATTTTACAACTGGTCTTTTATAAGTTTCTTTCTTAATTAAGTGTTTGATTAAACCGAAGACAGGAAAAAATCGAAATCTGGTTAAGAAAACGACTCTTGAATGAATTAAGGTACAAAAGGGTCACTATCACTCCTGAACTATCTCGCATATTTTAATGTAGATCTCGACTCATGATAGCTTTTGAGTCTAGTAGTTGTGAGTATTCATATACAAATTAAAAGCACCAGATTTGATAGTGGAAATCATCAACATAATTTCTATTTTAAAAATCCTATTATCACTTCACATAATTATAAGACTTGCTTTTGTAAGATGAGGTTTTAATTATCATCCCTACTCAGCAAGTAAAAATAATCGCAACATGTCTTGGCAACATAATGGAAAAGTAAAGCAAGATTATCAAAACATTACTTTCCTTTCCGGTATTTAAACTTCTAGTAGGGGTTTAAAAAGAAAATGTAGTACTATTATCATCTATTAATTATATTATCGTTCTGTGTGAAGGGTAATCATATTTTAGTGAATAATATTTATATTTATTTAAGGAAGAAGATACATGTGTGTACGCGTGTGACTTTGTGCTGGAAATATATCAACAAATGTTGGGGAGTGATTTGTTTAGAAATCTGTTATTTTTTCGTATTTTGCACGAGGAAACTAAAATTTAAGCTACAAATATTTAAAAGATTATTAATCAGAGGTCAGTAACCTAAGAAGTATGAATACACCTTCCATAAACAAAATTTTAGATGAATGACATATTCCTCTATGCTGATAAATATTATGTTTATGAAATACATCTCACAGAGCAAACAAAACATCTTTAAAACTGTAAAGTAAGTAAATGAAGATAAAAATAAAATTCATAAACATTAGGTAAAAGGAACAGTTATAATTATCAATAAAAATAATAAGATGTATTTTATATTATATGAATTAAAAATTATATCATATCAAAAGCTCTATATATTTATAACAGAAATTGGCACTTACGTACTATCGCAACCAGGCCAACTTTCAAGATAACTCACCAAATTAGCAGCTATGTGTTTCGTTTCCTATTTCTCCGCTTCCCGCCATTCTAAGCCTAACCGTTCATTGATATTGCAAAATCGAGTACTAAAATGCGAATAATAATAATAATCATAATATATATATATATATATATATATATATATATATATATATATATACATATATGAAAAAACAAAAGTAATTCATAAAGTTCTATTGTATAATTAGCCTTCTATATAGCCTAATTCTGAATTCTTAACAGATTCTAATTTTGGCTAGTGTAAATAATCTTACTTTTTACTATTTTATTATATATATAAATTATTGATATCTAAGTCCTAGCATTAAGAATTCTATTGTAAGGAATCTTCTTACCACATTTCAAGGCTGTACGTTTAATAATTTAAAATAGGAAATAATTATCTGTAACACCCCTTAAACTGCCACAACGCCCCTTGGGGCTCGATTTTTGTAAAAACCATTTTGTAGCTGATGTCTACTCTATGAAAGAAATCTCCCTACCAAATTTCAAGACTAAGCGTATCATAGTTTAAAATAGGAAACAACTATTTGCAACGCCCCTTGGGTGTCGATTTTTGCGAAACCTATTTTGTAGCGGATCTCTACCCCATGAAAAGAATCTCCTTACCAAAGTTCAAGACTGTACGTCCAGCAGTTTAAAAATGGAAATAATTATTTTAAACGCCCCTTAATTCCCGTAACGCCCCTTGTGGCTCTATTTTCTCAAAATCCGTTCTTAGCTAGTCTCTACTCCTCGAAAGGAACATGTCCACCTAATTTCAAGTGTGTACGTTTAGTAGTTCCGGAGATATCGTGATGAGTGAGTGGTGGAACGAGAGTGAGTCGCTTTTGTCATTTATACATATAGATATTATTATTGTTATTGTTATTATTATATGTGTAGGGTGTACATATTATTTATACAGATGGTTTTTTAGTGTTTTCTACGGGATTTAAAATGTCCAAAGGGGTTATTAATTTAGTGCAAAGAAGCTGATTACTATAAAACTACTATTTAATTAGTTTCATTAAAATATTTACATTATATTTCACAAATAAAACAGAATACTATTAAACATTTTAGAGTCACTTGCATTATTAAAAGAGACCACACCCAGAACTGTCGCTCACTTCATTGATCACACCGACTAAACTATTTCGTCCTTTTCCCTATTTTTTTCTTCCATACCGACCGAACTTTGTCATCCCCGAATTTTTCCCCTTCTTCTTCCTCTCTCTCAAATCCCTTACAAAAAACAAAACCCAACTAATCGGGGGGGAGGGCATACACATGTTGGCTTGTATCGTCATTTATTGGAGAGGATGTAACCCAGTGAATGAGATACATTTATATACCTTATAATTTAAAATCCTACTTATATATGTAATATTAAAATATAATGATCTAATATAAAATTAATAATAATAATAAAACAAAAAAATTAATTAAATGAAAATACTAGTTTTTCTTTTTCTTTTATTGATTATTATTTATTTAAATTAATTGTTACTTGTCACATAGTATTTTTCGATTAGCTTCTCCATGTTCCCTTTAGCGTATTCCGTTTTTAGAATTCTATTTTATTCAATGTCGCCAGTATGACTGCGACAGTACTTAGATATTATTAAATGATCAAAAAGTTACAGTCCTTCTTTAGGACATTTATCGTTTACCCACGTATGTATAGCACATTTTTATAATGTTTAACTAAAAAAGAAAAAGGAAAAAAGATTTTTGTGCTTATATATTGCATAGCTGAAACAGGATAAATGTTCAATAAATTTATTAAAAAAGAAGCTGGCAAATATTTGTGACATGGGGGCTGAACAAGAACGGAAAATTTTGTAAATTACAGATTAAAAATGAACTCATATGTGAAGATCCGTCAAAGAAAATTTTCCTTTTAAAATTACAATTTAAAGTACGTATAAGGAATAAAAAAGGGAATTTTCGCTTATAAAACTCAATTAAAAAGTTACTGAATCGTTAACATATTATATAACAGCAAATACATTGACTGTAAATATTTCAATAATGCTGCTTTTTAACCAGGAATCTCCAAAGTGATGCGCACATACCTATGAAGGTGTACGAAAGAAGTAGGTTCATAATATATACAGTTGAACCTGTTTTTGTGCGGTTGATAAAAACCGCACAAAAATACTCGAATAATACATTAATTCTTACATATAACAAGCAAATTCGTCGAAATACTGCAGAAATTTTATTTTATACGGTCGCACAAAAATAAAATCGTATAAAAAAGGACTGCACAAAACAGGTTCTACTGTATTGCATGTTGTTACTGAGAAATGTTACCTTTGCTTTCCTGCCGAAACAGTATTATAGCCGGAAAGATCGGATATGAATGGATGCGAATCATCTTGACGACAAACCTGATTCCTAAATGTCGTCAAGTCTCCGAACTTGGCGTAAGAAATAAATGCTTCTGAAAAAATCCAGAAAGGTCTAGGATGATTATTTTGCGAGGTAATTCTAGAAGTCACTGGTAATCTGTATAAGAATGAGGAAGAGAAGCAACAGCATTCAGTTTGAGCTTGTGTATTTCTACTGATGTTATAATAAGATATTGTGACAACGGATTTCTATTGCTGAGTGAATTCTGGATATTGTTGGTTTTACGCACATTATTAAGAATTATTTACGAACGTTAATTGTTTCCTGTTAACTAAATCTGTTGTAATTACTGTATAATTACAGAATAAATTACATAGTCGAGTAGCCGAGTGGTCATAGTCATGAAGTCGTGACCGGTGTTGTCGAATCATTAGTTTGAGTCCTTGAGTCACTGAAAATCCACCGTGTAGTAGAACTGATGCAAGTTAAATCTGTGGATGTTCGAAATCTTCGTGTTAGCTTGGAGTGGCGTAAAAGCTCAGGTATCCTCGTCAAATGACCGTATTTCAAAATTAGGAGGTCCTTTAGCAATAACCCTTGCGTTGTTTTAGAGATTGCTACATTAATGAAAATTAAATGAAACCCCCTAAAAAAGTACGATTTTTGAATTTTATGAAATATAATATAACTTCAGCTTGCTGTTCTGTTATATTCGAATTTTTTTTCCTATAATGCATGGGACATTATATGTGCATTTTCTTTTTCATAAAAACAATTGCATTATTATGATGAATAATAATAATTTACAGAATGTTATAAAATATATCAAATTGCTATTATTATAGAAAGATTTCATTAAACTTTGTATAAGTTCACTTTTGCAATTTCAACTGTAACTTATGAGTCATGTGATATTTGTGATATAACGCAACTACACACTTTCGTACGATGTATTTCTGCACAAGGTCCAAAGAAGAATTTTTCAGACTTCTACGGCTCAAGGTATAAACACAAGTGGAGAAGATATTCTCAATACTACTGTTGTGTTGTGTGAGTTCAAACTATAATTAGATGCACATTTGAACGACTTCCTCCTTTAAAAGATTATTTTAATATATCTCTACTTCACTGTACAACACATTACTAATTACAGATACAATTTCATAGTTGCGTGTTATTTATATACTATCCTCCACTCAGTCACAGTTAAGTCTTTAACTGGTTACAGTTAAATATACCACATCTCCTCCCTCCTTAAAGAACAAGTCTCTCCGGAGGCCGCCTGATTCTCCCGGAACGCCTAGGTAATGGCCTGTCTGGAACTGGTGGACTCCTCGTCTCGGAGTCAGTCTCTTTAGCTGAAGACTGTGATAGATCTGGAACCGCAACATCAGTTGATGGCACTCCTTGTACGGAAGATGAACCCAATTCCTTGTTCCGATCCTTAGAAATATCTTCCGCCGTTTCTGCATGCTGAATATTAGAGTTGTTTTCTCGAACCTCTGATGATGGAAATCTCTGGTGCATAAGTGGAATGATGTTTTCTTGCACTTTATCCCCCACTGGACGGATCTGATCAACATGTCGTCTCACGAGGGTTCCTTGAACATCAATGATGTAGTGGAGTACGCCATCCTGGTTTACAATGGTACCAAACTTCCATCTAGTATTAGCTGCTCTGTAAACTCTCACAGCCACTCGATCTCCAACATCAAATTTCCTATCTCGGAATTCGAAATTATCTCTTCGTAATTTATCCTGAATTTTTGTTTTCAATTCAGGTAAAAGTAAATCTATCCTGGTTCTAATGTCTCTTTTTAAGAATAACATGGCTGGACTAAGTGTTGTAGTTACATTAGGAGCTTTTCGGTATTGCATTAAAAATGTACTTAATTTCTGCTGTATAGTACCTTCGTATTTATGCATAGCTCTTAATGATTGCTTTAAAGTAGTAACATAACGTTCTGCTTGTCCATTACTAGAAGGCTTGAAAGGTGCACTAGTTTTGTGCCTAACTCCATTTTTATGCATAAATCGCTGAAATTCATAGGATGTAAACTGAGATCCATTATCGCTGACAAGTACCCTAGGTAATCCGAATCTTGCAAAACTATCTCGAAGACATTCGATGGTTTTCTTGGTTGTGGTTACCTTCATAGGGTATACTTCTAACCATTTGGAATGAGCGTCAACGATCAGAAAAAACGTGTGTTCAAAAATTGGTCCAGCAAAATCTACATGAATACGTTCCCAGGGCATACTGGGATATTCCCAGTAATGAACTTTAGATTTTGGAGGATCAGCCTTATATCTAGCACAATCGACACAGTTTTTTGCGGCTTCTTCAATATCGGTATCTATATTTTTCCAATAGACGAACGATCTAGCTATAGCCTTCATTTTTACTATTCCTAAGTGTCCAGCATGTAATTCTTCCAGAACGTTCTTCCGAAATTTCCTTGGAATACAGACCCTTTGTCCGTACATAATACAACCATCCTCAATGGTATACTGGGCTTCCCTCCCTTGCAAATCTTTACCTTCCCTTAAGGCTCTTAAGAGTGGACCCAGCTCTATATCTTTACTCGTCTCCTGTCGTAACTCCTTAGAAGTTACCGGTAATGCTTCAATCTGTGACATCTGAAATATTGTGATGTCATCTTTAACTGCAAGCTCTTCGGATGTTTTTGGTAAACGAGAAAGAAAGTCTGCATTTCCGTGGTCAATCGTTTTACGGAATATTATATCAAACTCAAATGACTGCAAAATGAGCGCATAATGTAAAAGTCGGGTAGCTGCCAACACTGGTAAACCTCTTTTTGAACCAAAAATAGCTATCAAAGGTTTGTGATCTGTTATCAAAGTGAATCTTCTACCTTTCAAATATAGATAAAACTTTCTTACTGCCCAAACTATTGAAAGAGCTTCCTTATCAATTTGGGAGTATTTTTCTCGGACCCAGATAAAGTTCTTGATGCGAACGCGATCGGACGTTCAGAGCCATCTGGATACACGTGTGACAGAACACAACCAATGCCAACTGGAGATGCATCACTAGCTAAAGTTAAAGGTAGGCTAGGATCATAATGCACCAAAATTTTAGGTGAACAAATTTCCTTCTTTATTTGCTCAAAGGCAACCTGGCAATCCTTCGACCATAAAAATCTAACATTTTTTTTTTGTTAAATTATTAAGAGGATTAGCAATAGTAGCTAAATTTTCACAAAATTTCCCGTAAAAATTAACTAACCCTAAGAAACTTTTTACTTCCTGAACATTTCGGGGTACAGGAGCATTTACAACGGCTGAGATCTTTTCGTCAGTTTTATGTAACCCTTTTGAATCGATTCTATGCCCAAGAAAATTTATTTCATTTTGGAAAAACTTACTTTTATTTAAATTAAGCTTTAGCCCGTGTTCTCTACATTTCTTAAAAAATTCCTCTAAAGCTGTAAAATGTGAAATTTCATCGCTCCCTGTTATTCTCGCATCATCCATAAAGACCTTGACTCCATCCATACCCTGAAATAGTCCGTCAACATAGCGCTGCCAAATAGCAGGTGCCCCATTTAATCCATACATAAGTCTTTTACAAATATATAATCCCTTGTGGGTATTTATAGTCATTAATTTCTGACTGTCGGGATGGACTTTCATTTGTAAATATGCATGCTTAAAATCTAATTTTGTAAATTGTTTTCCCCCATTTAAACTACCAAAAATTTCATCCAATCTTGGTAAAGGATGCTGAGGAACAATTAAATTTGGATTCAGGGTTACTGAATAATCAGCACATAGTCTTATACTACCATCGGATTTAACAACAGGGACTACTGGGGTTGCCCATTCAGAGCTGTCGACTTTTTCTATGATACCCTCTTTTTCAAGTCTGTCAATTTCGTTTTCAACTCTACCTTTGAGAGCAAAGGGTACTGTTCGAACCCTACAAAATATAGGTTTTACTCCATGTCTGAGTTTTAATTTAGCCTCATAATTGTTTATTTCTCCTAATTTATCATCGAAAATATCCTTATACTCTCTTAGAAGGTTATTTAAATTTTGTTCAGTTTTTGCTCTAAAAGCTTTAATAGCCGGCCAATCTAAATGAATTTTATAGAGCCATTCCCGACCCAGAATAGTATCCAAGTTTTCTTTCACAATGTATAAGTTCAAGTTTACTTTTTGATTTTTATATTGTACCCTTACAGTAACATATCCTAATGGTATAATTGAATCTCCTTTATATGTTTTAAAAACTATATTTGTAGGTTTAATTGGTTTCTTTGAAATTTTCCTGAAATTTCCAATACTCATTACACTAACCGCTCCCCCCGTATCCAATTCCATAGAACAACTTTTGTTTTCAATTTTTAAATTTATCATAATTGGAGGTCGTTTTGGTTCTTCCTCGTGTAATATATAATCCTGAATTTTTTTTTCGTATAGTGGAATTCTATTTCTATCTTCAACTTCATTTAATAGAGTTACCTGTTTTTGTTTAACCGATTTCGCATTTGCCTTTTTAGATGCGAAGCATGCCTGTTTAATGTGCCCAATTTTCCCACAGAAATTACATTTACTTGAAATAAATCTACAATTCTCTTTTGCATGGTTGGTACCTGTGCATCGTGAACAATATAATTTTTTCTTTCGGCTTTTTGTAAAATTGGATTTTTTATCCATGTGTTTTTTAAAAGTTTGCATTGAATTTATTGCTCGGCTCATAATATCATTTGTCCCTCTAAAAGCTTTTTCCATAGCCAGTATATTTAGCGTTTTCTCGAGATTAATATTATCCTCCTCAAATAATCGATCTAAAATCATTTTATCCCGCAACCCGCTTACAAATACGTCGCGTAACATAATATTCAACATATCTTTATCATAATTACAATTCATTGCTAGAGCCCGAAGCTCGGCAATGTATGTACTAATACCTTCCCCTTCAGTCTGTTTTCTGTTTAAAAATTTGTGACGAGAAGGTATAATTAAAGGTTTAGGGGTCAAATGTTTCTTAAGTGCATCTTTTAATTTATCTAACGTTTGGTCGGAAGGAATGTCAGGTGCAAGCAAATTCTTTAGTAACTGGTACAATTTTGCACTAAGAGACGAAACAAAAACCTTAGCTCGATTTGCTATTGGTACATTCTGTACATCTAAGTAAGTTTCGAATCTTTCAATGAAACTATCGAAATTTTCATTTTCTTCATCAAATTTTGCAAATTGTACAGTTACTTTATGACTATGAGAATCGTCTCTAATTTGCAGCGCTCGAATCAAATCTTGATTCTGCCGGAGTAAGTCTGCAATTTGCTGTTCCATGGTTCCTTCCGATTAAAAGAGAAAAAAATTTCCTTTACCTTGAGCAGTTTTCAGGCAATGCCTTATCAAAAGAATCTCAATATATCCCATGCTCGTCGCCAACTGTTGTGTTGTGTGAGTTCAAACTATAATTAGATGCACATTTGAACGACTTCCTCCTTTAAAAGATTATTTTAATATATCTCTACTTCACTGTACAACACATTACTAATTACAGATACAATTTCATAGTTGCGTGTTATTTATATACTATCCTCCACTCAGTCACAGTTAAGTCTTTAACTGGTTACAGTTAAATATACCACAACTACAGAAGTACATCTGGATCACATAGGACTCGACTTAAATAAAACAATTTCTATTTCTACAATTGGTGCCCAAAGTATGTCATGAGTAAATAAAGCAGCTGTTATAATTGTAAGGAAAAAAATAATGATCATGAAATTCTCATGTTCGCTGTGTAATACATCAAGAAGCGTTTTTCACCCGAACACTTATTGAAGAAATGGTAATAAGTATAAATTTCTTTATCAAGATAACGAGCAGATCCTTGGCCAAACCACATTATCATCACGGACTTAAAGTGCTCTTGGACAAATTTATAGCGAATACGTGGATTTACTTCTGTGCAATAAGGTTCGCCTTGAGAGGAGAAATGTTCTGAAGCACATTGCATCATATTTAGAAGAAATAAAATTGATCCTATGCAAAGAATGCATTAAAATTAGGTATCGTAAAAAGACGTTTTACAATACCTAATACTTAGTAAAGGGTGTTTTTTTAGAGGTATAGAACTTTAAATTGCAATAAAACAACGATGTATTATTCGATTGACATGACTTTTTTTTTATTCGAAAGATAATCTTGTGGCATTACATTTTAAATATGATTTCTGGCATATGACTGCCACGGCTGGCTCGGATGTAGTCCAATCTGGACGTCCAATTTTCGATGACTTTTTCCAACATTTGTGGCCGTATATCGGCAATAACACGGCGAATGTTGTCTTCCAAATGGTCAAGCATTTGTCGCTTATCCGCATAGACCAATGACTTTACATAGCCCCACAAAAAATAGTCTACCGGTGTTAAATCACAAGATCTTGGAGGCCAATTCACAGGTCCAAAACGTGAAATTAGGCGGTCACCAAACGTGTCTTTCAATAAATCGATTGTGGCACGAGCTGTGTGACATGTTGCGCCGTCTTGTTGGAACCACAGCTCCTGGACATCATGATTGTTCAATTCAGGAATGAAAAAGTTAGTAATCATGGCTCTATACCGATCACCATTGACTGTAACGTTGTGGCATTCATCGTTTTTGAAGAAGGATTCCACCAGCCCATAAAGCGCACCAAACAGTCAGTTTTTCTGGATGTAACGATGTTTCGACATACACTTGTGGATTAGCTTCACTCCAAATGCGGCAGTTTTGTTTGTTGACGTAGCCATTCAACCAGAAGTGCGCTTCATCGCTAAACAAAATTCGCTTATGAAAATCGGGAACAACGGCAATCTCGTTTTGGGCCCATTCGACGAATCTACGCCTTGCTTGATGATCGTTTTGATGAATTGTCAAACCAAACCGAGAATAAATCACTTGACAGCTGTTAAATCGGTCGCCATCTTGGAAAGTAATGCCAACTTAAACTTCTATACCTGGAAAAAAAACACTCTTTACAACACTATACGTAATACTTACAATTCCTAATACCACAATAACGCATTCAACTAATAAACTTCCCAACTTTTATATGCAAGAACAACAAAAATCGATTTTAATTATTAGCTTAAACGTGAAATTTCAGAATAAATCATTTACTGTATTATTGTCATGGAAATTTTTTCTTGGAGTTTGAAAGATTAATTCCCAACATTATGAAATTTTGACATTAGTTATTCTTGCATTGAATCACAAAAATAAAAATATTTTTAATGATTCTTAGTTTTCGAAGGAAAGGAAGATGTTACTGTGTGTAAAACTATTTAAATATAAAACAAAATATCAGTTGTAGTATGACAGTCTTCATTGCGACCGCTACGGGAAAAGGAGCCTCCCTCCCTTACTGTTTACATACTAAATTATATATGAATGGGTCTTCGACACTGTAGTTAGTTATCTTACCACTTACAGCTTCGCACTTCTCTCTCGAAAGTTTGCCAACACCTGCCCTAAGATTCTTACTTGGGACTGAGAGAAGCAATGAACACACTTTCATTATTGTGGATTTTGGCACAAATTGACCAGAAACTACCAGATATCAGATCAAGAAGCATCAACAATTGCTGACGTCTTGATATAAGAATGAGTATCAAGATATGATGTTCCGCTCATTTTGTGCAATCAGACCAAAGAAAACAAATTTCTATTCAAAGTTACTCAAAGAGCTCTAGTTCTTTTATACATCTTGAAAATTAAGACAATTGCAATACATCCATATTCTTATAGAATAGTGGAATGATTTAACAGGATTATTTTAAATACCGGTTGATTAAAAATAAGTGTGACCAATTTTAAAAGTATATAACTATTTATGATGAATGTCTATCATTTTACTACTGGTTTTATTTGAAAAATTAAACATTCAAATTACCAATCTAACCATTTTTATTAGTGGGAGTAAATTACAGTCTGAAATTGGATCCTCAAACCTGGAACGAAATTTTACAGCTTTTGAAGGATGGTTGTTCAAATTCCGTAAAAAATAAAGCATTTAAAAATCAAAAAAGACATTTTTCTATTGTATTACTATTTAAACTTTAAAAAGAAATGAAATTTGGCTGGCAATCAAAAGCTCCAGGGAAAAACTGTGAACGAAAGGAAATTCTCAATGAAAAAGAAAAGAAAAAGAAGATGAAAAGAATTATTGCTGTAGAAAATTCTTTACCTCAAAAACCCATGGAAAAGAAACTATAGGTATATCAATCGACAATTTATCGTCAGATAAAGAAAATTGGCTATAAAAAAGTAAATTTTCCAGTCTGTCATCAAATGTCTGTTAAGACCGTAGAAAAACGAAGAAAACGTACTTGGCCACAATATTTAATGTTACGCAAATGTTGATACAAAACATGGATAGTTTCTGATGAAGCACTGTTTCATCTGTCATTCACAACTAGTTAAACGAATGTTCAATTTATTTTAAGCTAAAAACGTCGCAAAGACGCAGCTGTTTTGAAAATTTCAAATTGATCACCAGGTGTTATGGTATGGACGGTAATGTCCTCTCAAGACTTTGCAAAACCTTTTTTTTTTTGTAGAACCCAAGGCTAAAATTGACGCTAAACACTATCAGAATGAAGTTTTGAAACACTAGATCAAAAAAAAGTAAACATCTTTACCCTCAAGGAAACTTAGTTTTTCAACAAGGTCCTGCACTAAGTCATACTGTAAAATACACTATAAAATGGCTAAAATATTAAAAAATAAACTTTCTGCCTCTTGATAAATGATTATCACTATCCCTTGTTTGTGTTTCTTGAGATTATTTTTCATGGGGATTCTTACAAAAATAAATAGACGTAAAGTAAGAGCATTTCAAGGGCTTCAAAAAGCAATTTAAGAGGGAGTTGGAAAAATACCCCCAAAATGATCGAAAAAACTCTTTTAGCTCAGCGAAAACGCTTACGAAAAGTGTACTGTGCTAGAGGAAACCACAATGAAAATTCCATGTAAATGACTTTATTCAATAAAAAATTATGATCCTCTGAAATTGGTCACACTATTTATGAATCAACCGTTTACTTGTCTAAAAATTGAACTGATTAGGATTTGTACAATCATTTGCTTCTGCTGCATACTTGTTGGCCACCTTTTGAAATGCTCATGGGTTGAAGAGAGTCTACGTTTACCATAAAATCTTCTTTTAGGGAAACTGTGTGATGTACCATCCTCGTATGAAGGAATATGTACTTCCACTTAAGCTCTGCAAACACGTCTGGAGAGTGTCCATCATTTCGTGTAAGAGAGAATTAACATTGTGAGCCACTTGATGAAGACCTGTTATGATTCAAGTTTTACAAAACATCGCTTCAAAGAAGGGACTCTTGTTTCGCGTTTTCCAACTGAACAAGATATCTTGGACTCAGTCCAAAGTTGTAGCAATTCTCGGAAAACCCGTATACTATCATCAAGATTTGAATGATGTCACTGATTGGACTCGAAATTTGCCAGCATCTAAGCCATGAATTGTGCATATTAAGCGCATGACTCCTTAGAGCAAAAGGACCGAAAGTTCTTGTTTTTGACAAGAAGAGGGGGGAGCAGTGTATATATATATATATATATATATATATATATATATATATATATATATATATATATATATAACGGAAATGTTGAACTCTGCTTTCTGTCAGAATGGTATTGGGGCAGGAAAGCTCATTCGCGGATCAAGAAAGTTCTTTCAAAAATAATAAATAAATAGGAGTAGAATTGGCGATCGACTTGGTGACTATGGTTCCCAAATATCGTGAAGTCAACAAACTTGACAACAAAAATAGATGTTTCAGGAAAATTCTAAAAAGTTCTAGGGATAATTATTTAGCCTATGGAAGGGCAACGCAGTAAAACAACAACAATCAGTCAGAGCTTGACAGCAAATTGAGCAATTCATTGACTAATATAATTTTAGCATTGTATTGCAGTGTGAATTCGTGTTATTGTGGATTTATTTCGTGTGCTCTCTGTTTCCTGTCAATTGAAACTGCTGTAATTATGTGATAGCTCAGAATAAATTGTGATATAATTTTAAAAAAACCTTCCTGTTAATTTTTACGTGGACCTTTCCCACGTTTGAAAGATGATCCACCCCGTACCAATATATACATACGTATATTAAATAAGTTGTAGGGTACTTCTTATAATTCCTTTCATTTTAGAAATACGCCATCAAAAACCCTTGCAGACTACTTTGTTAAACAACAATATAGTTACGCAATCTATGGAAAGGCTTGTATATATGAGCAAAAGCTTTCGATCTAAATAAGTCAAAACTCATATGCAGCATTTCATGCATCTTCACATAGTACAAATACATTAACTTTTGATTTTTGACAATACAGGGCTAAAAATTTTTAGTTTTAGGATAAAATCAATAGCAAAGAAGAATCATAAGCAATGATCCTTATTTCTGATACACAATAAAAAAGTGTATTTTATATAAAAATTTCTTAAAATTAAAGAAAAATATAATTGAACACATATTTCCTAATCATCCCATATTCTGAGAGTTAAAAGAAGTAAGATGCTTTAAAAAAATTAGAAGACATTTTTTACATTAATAATAAAAATTTATCAAATGAAAAAAAAAGATTTCATTTGACGGAGTCTGTTTTTTTAAAAAAAAATTTCTTTCTTCTATCACATTAATTTCGAATTTAACCGCAATAGGTTCGCTAGAATTCTGATTAGTGTCCTGTATTTGAGATGTTTGTCTTCATGGCCCTTTGCGTTGCATCAAAGATAGCTGGATTAATCTTTTAAAAAAAAAACTAATTGGGCTGCCATCTGTTAAGAGGACTTGGCACCCTAAAAATCACAAACCTATCGTTTTTTTTTATTTTCATTTAATCTTATTCTCTTTGCATTATTATCTTTCGATTGATATATCACTTGTGCATGTCGGAAAGTTAGAAGTTGAATAAAACTTCATTTGAAAACAAATTAGGCAATTCAGCCGCACCCCCTTTTTAGAAAAAAAAGCTAAAAAATGCGTTATGATAAAAAAAATCTATTTTATAAATAAAAATAATAACTATAAAAAAGAATGTGTAGTATTAAAAGCAGAATATTTCCGAGGCAATACAATAATGTAATTTTTCTTCCTTGTGAAATGTGTGCATGTAAAATTTTTAAATTAATGCATTTTATATTAATAATTTTATAATTTCAGTTCTTATTCCTGATATATTTTTCATACAAATGTAATACTTTAATATTATAAGAAGAAAAACAGCTAAAATTTCTGTCGTGACAGAAAATTTTTTTTAAAAGTTTTTCTTGAGTTTTCTTGTGCAATTAGTACTCTCTAAAAGTTGATCATTTATAAAAAATGTGTGGGTTGAAAACATATGAAAATGCAATTATTTTAAAGAAAAACGTATAAGTAATATCTTAAAGTGGTATTTTAAGTTTAATTAAGCTTATAATAATTATTTTTCAGAATTATAAACTTTAAAGTGGTTTTCTCAGTTTGTGTTTTTCGAAACCTTAGTGCATTTAAAATGCTACTCCTTCGACAATTATTTACCAATCCCTTCAATTTTTTTCCTGCGTGTTAAAAATAAAGCATGTAATAAAATTAGGGATTCGTTTTGCTATAAACTGAATAATTTTTTTAAAAAAAAATAAAATGTAAGACATGTTGGCTTTTTCGTTGATTTTTAGCCTGTATATCAACATTTTTTTTTTTTCTCAAAAACGAATGAAGTTATTCTAAAATCGATTCCTAAAGTTGTTAAGAACATCCATAAGAATATTATAAAAAATTTCAGGTCAAAAAATTAATTTTTACAAAAGGAGTAGGATTTTAATATTTTCCCAATTTTCTTCAAAAAATTTAAATTTTTAAAATTGTGTGAATAATATATGAAAATTTTCATCTGATAACATTTTATTGAATAGAAACATTGTATAAAATGTTAAGATATAATTTTTAAATACGTAAATAAAGAAGTTTGCTCAAAGGGTGCCAAGTCTCCTTAACAGGAATTATAAGCTATCTTAAATATGAGCAAAAATTCATCTAGTGAAACTAATGTAATCATTAATGTAGTGTATTATATACGTTGGTGATAAAATATTTATGTTTTCAAGTAAGTTAATTGCCAATAAAGTATTCTAACTGGATAAATATTCAAAAAGAATTTTCTTAGAATTCTGAATAAACAAATGAATTTTTTACCAAAGAATGCCAGTTAATAAATATTTTTGCACTTTTGTTAGATATGTCTCTTGGTTCTTTGAAGTGAAATATTTAATAGTGTGAGAATGAGAAGAAGTTTGTAGATTAAGTGCACTTTAGTATTTTAAATTTATCTCTTATACAAAATTTTTGATTCTTATGTTATTGTTATTTAAAGTACGTTATAAATAAATGAGAACATGTATTCGGCTCCATTACCATAAGTAAAACTTTATAATTTATACATCAAGTGCTTCAAAATATCTTCTTTCTATCACTTTAATTTAGATACATTAGTAATTGAATTTATTATTGAGTGTGTGTTTTCATAAACAAGAATTGTGTGATCCGTTTGAACAATTTATTTGGAGAAACATTGCCTCTCTGAATATTATGTTTCAAAAGATTGCGAGTTCTTTAAGCAGAGTAGCTTTATAAAATGTATACATCTTTTGTGAGCGTAAGAAAATTTTGAAATTAAATGTTGCACATTAAGAAAAATCCCTTTTAATACTAACTTGAAAAAAAGAAAAAAACTCCGCACGATTACAGTTATACAGCATTAGCATATATCAAAGGTGGCGAAACTTTTACCATTAGAGGCCACATGTAAATTAAGTAGACGAATAAGTTGATGTACCTATTAATGCGGCTTTCATGAAATTATTATAGTTTTTGTGTAGTTTTAACAATTCGATTCATTATATAGGAATGTTATAAAAAATTAAGTCCTTATTTATTTATTGAAGTAGAAAGTTACAATATAAATATTTTTGTAACCACATAAGGGAATAATTTTGTTATAGCGTTAATAATTATAATTATTATTCTTTATAAAATTATTAAATTCATAGATACCACTGTAATTTTTTGTGTTTCCTTGTTGGTATTTTTATTTATGTAAGCATATATCTATGTATATATACGATGCATCATGGTATATTAAGGATAAAAAATTACATGGTAACATTTATGGTAAAGGAATGCTTTTAATTTTAATATTCTTAAAGTGCCATTTTGGAATTTGAATATATCAATTTCTGTATGTAGAAATATTATTTTTAACTATATTAATCGTAGTAACATATAAGTAAGTGATAAATCTTGTATCATTTTAAATCTTAATAATTTTATAGCTCATTATATTGAACATGGATACCTTATTAATTTTCTTTACAATTACATTTCTAATGGGCTTAAGTGAAATGACAAATTTAAAAAATATTTGCAACAAGTTAAATTTTTTTTTCTATTTTTCATAGGTTATGGTGTGATAATTACTTTATCAAAAGTTTTAACACTATTTATTTATATAAACTTGATGTTATGTACTATGATAAAACATGTACTTCAAAAACTATTGTTGAGAACAAATATGTAATGGAATTTCTATAATAAATTTCTTAATAATGACAATAAAATTTGAAGAAACTCAGGAATAAGATCCAAGAGAAAAAGTAGGAATACATTTTCTTAAAAAAATTGAGAGAATACTAATGTAATTGTAAATAATTTTGAAAAAGGACTTTAACATCATCTATATTAAGCCTTCCCTGTTTTATCTTGACAGAAAGGAAATTGTTACATGTTTCTAATTATATATATATATATAGCAATTGCAATTTTATTTTAAGGATTGTCAAATCTTACATATTATCAAAGACATTAATAAGTTCTTAGTTCACATAAATTCATTATAAATTGCATTAAATTCAATGCTTCTAAAATTGAATACTTTCCTTTCTTTTTTATGAACAAATCTTTTAATAGAATTCATTTTACCAATATTTTTAATAAACTTTTGTCATTTTTTCCAGTTTAGAATGTTATTAAAAAAGGCCTTTAAGTATTACAAAAAAATCGTGCAAGTCTATCTTTATTTTCAATAATAGTTCTTTCTCTTTAAACGTATAATATTGTTAATGTTTGGACTACCACGAATTTATGGATAAGCATCACCAACATGGAGTAACTTGTAATTTAAATATTCGTAAAGATAATACTTTAAGAGATAAAGGTACTATATATAGTTTTAGATTAACTATTTCTAATAACAACAACACTGTTGAAAGACAGATTGCTAGATAATTAAATAAATTTATTACAATTTATGCAGTTAAATATGGTTTACTTTTAGAGACATGTTTATACAGATCATGACTCAACTGTTTAATAATTAATTATAAAATAGTATAGATCAGGGATGGCGAACCATTGGTACGCGGCACAATATTTTGGGCACGCCACCGATCAAAACGATCCACCGTTATTGATTCTTCAGTCAAAGAATTTTCAATGAAATTTTCTCAGTTCAATGAATTATAAGAAATGCTCAAGTTTATTATGTACCCTGATGTGACATTATTTGATAAACTGAACTTGCCCCAATTTGATTGGTTGGAAATTGAAGAATTTGAAATATATATACCTTATTGATTTCTAGTCTAGTTCAATATGGATTCAAAAATTTGTTGAAACAAGGAAAAAGTTAGAATTGATTGAAACAGAAAAATTAACAAGCAATATAAGTAAAAATGCCAGTAACGAAATTTTGGAAACATCAAATTCGATTCTAGATACATTTAATTGCTTGAAGAGGAAGACTCATGGTATTTTAACCATATTTTCATCGACCTATGCCTACAAGTCATTATTTTCAGGGATGAATAACATTAAAGACTCTCTTAGAAACCACTTGGCAGAGGGCTCCAATTCAGCATGCATTCTGCTAAAAGTAATATCTTACAATCTGAATATAAGTTATTTGTCATCTAATCTGCAAAAGCAGAAATCACGCTGTTACTTTATATAATTTGAATTACACGTATAACTAAAACATTTACTACTATAAAGTACGCAACGTATTTTTTTTGTGTTGTTAGTATTTAGTTTTATTATTTTCCCAATAATCACGTCAAAATTATTTGACGGCACGTCTATACTTCACTAAGCATTTCCTTAGAAAAAATGGCACATTGATTCATTAAGGTTTGCCACCCTGGTATAGATCCTACGACTATCCTCTTTATTTTTCTTTATAATTACTTTTCTGATGTTTAATATGAATCACTTCTTTTAGAAATTTTATGTTTTATTGCTTCAATCTTTTTTTTCTATCTGCATAATTGTTTATTAAGTCCAATATTTTTGTCTGGTTTTAAAACTTGTATTGGTTATTATTTCTCATTTCTTCATTCATTCACAAGATGACGCCACTAGTTATTATTATTCCGATAATTTTTAGTTTCTTGGGACGACTTTTGAACTATATATATATATATATATATATATATATATATATATATATATATATATATATATATATATAATCCTTATATAGTCTTTTCTTTCTAATAATTTTCTAAACATTTTTATAATTTTCTTGTTTTTTAGTTATACATCTAATTTGTTTAAAATGTTTTACCTATCTTTCCCTATGTGCGATGCTGTTTAGAAGTTACGGGAACCGTTTAATTTTTCACGTGTTGCTGTGCTGAAACAGTCTTTTAAAAAATTTACTATATTTGTTTAGGTTTTTGTTTTTCTGTCTTTGGTATGTATTAGTGTATTTGCATGATATTTGGTATTGGAAACTATCTTATGGTATTTTAAGAATTAATCTTTTAGAGAGTATTAAGTTTATAATTTTATAATATTTTTAGAATGTTATTCTTAACATTTTCTGTTTCTTTCAGCGAAATTGAACAGGCCGAGTACAAATAACAGATCAATTTTCTTTAAAAAAACCATATTATCGAAACTACTGCACATAAGTGAATATACAATAAATGAAATATGAATGTAAGGATAAATATATCAAGTTTTTTTATCTGTTACAGAAAATATCTATGTTATACTTGTTATCTGAAATATATCTATATTTTTCGGTTCTGTTTCTGTTATCTCTTGTTACACAGCATAGATCCAATCTGTAATCCAGTTCGTTCCATACATTTTGTAGCATCATTCTATCAATGGTTCGTAATGCTGCACTAATGCTTACTTGTCATCCTCTGTTATCTGTTTTGTCAATTGCAAATGATACGGCTTTAAATTTAATTTTTTTCGTAAAATGTTCCATGCCGTTTTCTGAGGCATTCTAAGTTCACAGATTGCAACTCTTTAGACTTACACGGAGTTTGAACAAAACTCTGCCTCACCCTCTCCACTGCTTCTTCCAAGACGCTTGGTCGGTCGCTGCCTTAATTTTACACAAGCAGCCTATTTTCTTAAGCTGATGATGCCATCGCAGAATGCTCTTGTTGATTGGCACTTCTCTTTTGCAGCGATTTCAAAATGCACGTTGTACTTAAATAACTCAAAAAAACCTGTGTATACCCTAATACGCAAAAACTCTTCTCTGTCATTGTCACCATGTTTGAATTTCAATCACACTGATCTTGAATATACAGTTGATCACTGATAGAATTTAAGCATTGTATATTTCTCTTTAAATTCATATATCACTTATTGTAGCGTACAGTAATTTCGAAAATATGATTTTTTAAAATCGGGTCTATCATTTATATTCACCCTCTATTTTAATACCTATACCTATGCCTCGTAAAAGATATCGAGCATTTTTTGACAAAGTATCTAAATTCGACTGGGGAAGAATAGGGAATGCGGCTTATCCTTCAGAGAAATCGGTCAACGTGTTGGACGAAACCGAGCAAGTGGGATGCTGATCTGTCAACGCTGGATGCAGGTGGAAACGACGTACCGACGGGGCCGATCGCACTCACCTCGTTGCATCACTGCCCGTAATGACAAGTAGCTTGTGTGCATGGCAGTGATGGAACACACAGCCATAGCACAACAAATTCAGTATGTTACGCATTATTTGGTGTCCACTCGTACCATTCGACACCGTTTGCAGGAGAGTGGAATGTCCGCAAGGCATCCATTGCTTTGTTTATTCTTGACTGAAAACCACAGGCGTTTGCGCCGTTAATGGTGGAATGAACCGCGGATATGGATAACGGAATGGAGCGGCATTGTGTTTACTGACGAATCCCGCTTCTGCCTGCTACATCACGATGATCGAATTCGAGCTTGGAGACACCGTGGTGAGAGGCTGCTGAACTGTTGCGTTATGCATCGCTACACTGGTCCTGCACCCAGTATCATGGTTGGGGGTGGTATTGAATTTCACTACCACACCCCTTTAGTAAGCATTGCCGGTTCACTGAACAGTCAACACTACATCTCTGAGGTGTTGAAGCCAGTGGTCCTTCCATACATTCAACGCTTGACATCGGCCATATTCTAACTGGATAATGCGTGAACACACGTGGTACGCAATGTTCAAGAGTTTTTCTTTACCCATCATATTGAATTGCTTCCTTGGCCTGCTTGTTTTCCCGATCTTTCACCAATCGAAAACGCGTGGTCTACGCTTGCACAACGATTGTCCCGTGATCCACCCCCACCCCCCACTGCTACACCAGAGCAGCTTTGGCAATATGTGGAAGCCACATGGAGACTGCTGTACCCCAAGGATACATCAAAAACCTCTTTGATTCTATGCCGAGGCGTGTGGCAGCATTTATAGCCAACAATGGCGGCTACACTAACTATTGATTTTGTCATCATCTACACGTCACAAGAGGCTGTAATTTTAATCTCGTTTGATCTTTGTCCTGCCAAATAAATTTCGCTGTGCTATGTCTGGTCCTTCTTGGCGTTGCATTTTGTGTGACCAGCAGTGTAAAAATCAATGTAAGCAGGAGTTTAATATTGAAAGTTCTACTATATAATTTTGAAAATAAACATTGACATAAAAATAGCTTAAGAATTTAAAATAAGACTGAGTTTTCTGGTTTAGCAGATTTTTCATTAGTATAAATGAAATGTTTTAAGAATTTTGTTTCAAAATTTTGATAAAATTAGTATTTGAAAAATACTTAATATCCACATTACACAGTGATATAATGAGTTCTTTTTTTTGAAAAAATTCTCAATTTCATGTTTTTTTATGTAAACCATCTTTTTAACTTTTTCTATATAAAAAGGCACCAAAGCAATTTATGATGAAACTAGAACTTCATCTTTTAGATAAGAATAAGTTACTTTCGCAATTTTTGTATGCTTCGTTGCGGATAATAAGCTTAAATAGATGTTTTTGGTTAAACAGCCTGGTTAAAATATCATGTGTGTGAAGTTCATTTTAAATGTCCATATACCCAGGCACGCTAGGCACATGCCTAGTGCACAAGAGATTTGGGGGAGCAAAATAATTGGAGGGTGAAAAAAAAGAGAAAATACTAAAATTAAAGAGAACGTACAACCACCTAGTATTTATTAAAAAAAAAGTCAATATATATTATTCTCTTTTATTTTCATATCTAAATTATCAAATCTTCGTTTCGCTGTCGTCCAAATTATTATGTAAATCGCTTGGATTTTCTTCCCCAAATCATACTTTGTTTCATGTATACAGTTATTACATTGTTCTCAAAATAAAATATTTATCACAGCGTTTCTCAAACTGTGGGGAGCGCCCCCAAAGGAGGATATGATAACCCTACTTGGGGGTGGGGGCGCGAGCATATCGTGAAAAATCGAAAATAAAAGATTTAAAATAATTATCAATTTAATGAAATAATTTGCAATTTATAGAATAATTACAAAGTAAAATACATTCTTACATAATAAAAAATAAAATACACATTCCCACTGATATAATGCACACTACTTATATATGTATCAGTAGTGCACAAAGTATTTGATGATTAATTTATCAATATTCAATGAAAAACAAGTTTAGTAATTACTAGTGACTTCCCTGGGATTGTCATATACCAAATTATATACAAAACTTAATATTTATCTTGATAATTAGTACGGTTTATAATTGAAGTCGTATGATATTTACCATCAAAGTACATTATAATTGCATTAAATCCATTGTTATTGTAAGAAGGGGGCGCGATGAAAATTCTGACTGAAAATTGGGTCACAAATATTGAAAGTTTGAGAAATACTGTTTATCGCAATCTACAACATGCTTTTCGATGTCATGAATTCCTTTAGATTCTAAGCTGGATATCTATACACAAGGACGGAGAGTTCAATTCTCCCGTCCTCCCTCCTCATAGACCAGCAAATTTTTAATCTTTAGCATAAAGATTAAGCCTCAGCATTTTTTTAATCTCTTTTTATATATGTATAAAAAAAATTAATCCCTTCCATAAAAAATTTATGTGTACGCCCCTGCTTCAGTTTACTGGTTTTATTATTAAACTATCGTGTCAATTAGTTTCATAAATCCAAGCTGCTAAATATTTTGTGCAGGTTTGCTTTTTTACTCTGTGCTTTAAGAGACGATTGCAGCTCTTCGGATTTCTCCCTCTTTGTATTATTAAAAATTAAATATGTTTACTAAAAAGATATTTTTCTCCTTTTTTCCTTTATAAATATGTATTGAAAAATTTCTCTCTGTATTTATTTATATATTTAAAAATTTGACTGGCTTAAGACAATTACTCGTTTAATAAATTGTTTCCCGTTAACAAAATTTTTAGAAAATCAGTGAAAATATTCGGATTGTTCCTAAAGCAAGCAAAATCCGTTTTATTGGTAAAAATACTGCCGTGAGAAAACGTTCCTTGGAGTGGTTCCTGCAACGTACCCAACAGAAACATATTCCTTATTTTATGACCTGCTTAAGGGCTAATAAAAAGAGGGTTGAAATGAACCTTCAGGAAATCACTCTTTTTCAAAGAGAAAAAGTTGACGCAATTTTAAATCAGCAATTCTTTCAATTGTACATTATTCCTTTAAAACTGCAAACAGTAATTATGACTTTACTTTTGATTTATTTTGTATTTCCTCTTGAGACTTAAAAAAATGTACAAGTATTTTTATCATATTAAGATAATATCAAAACATACGTTTATTATTTGCTTTCCTTTACAAAGGAGGCAGTGTGAAAATAATGTTCAGTTTAATAAAATGTACTTCAAAAAAAAAATTGTAAATTTTCCGTGTTACCTTAGTTATTTTTAACACTTTCGTCAATATTTATGTATGTATTTCAATGGACTTTTATAATACTTTTATGTTAATTAATATGCATAAATACTTGTTTCCTTTGCTTGAATACATCTTCCAAAAACACACTTTTCGATGCAAGAATAGCTTTATAAAGTTTAATTCTTAGTGGAATTCCAGAATATAGTACTTTAGGTAGTACTGGTATGAAAGTTTTTTCATAAAACTTGAAATTTTATTCTTAGCATTGCACTGAGCTATAGAAGTAAAAATAAATAAATAAATAAAAATATCAACAATATTTCTTTATTTTTGAAGGAACGGAAAATGTAAATATATGACTGTAAAACTTTATTTAAATAATATAAAAAATATTAATTGGAGCATGATAGTCTTGAACGCGACTGTTGATGGGATGGGGGACCTTTTTCCCGGAAACGCATGTCAAGTGTAGGTGTCTAATACTTCCCATATTTTGTTTCAATTACAATTGGTTCTTCTTTCTTGAAAGCCTACCGATCCCCGGTCTAAAATTGCATTCTCTTTATATTATTAATTCTTTGAATTTTTCTTTGTAAAAAATAATAAAAATAAACGCAATAAAATATTCTTGATTCAAATAATGCTACAGAAAAAATATAGATTTCAGAAACAGAAAGATTAACGTTCATAATAAATAAGAAACAAAAATTGATTGTAAATTAATGTTTATAGCATGTGTAAATGATAGAAAGGCTGGTTAATATGAAAATTTTTTTGCCTTAATTTTGTAGAATTATTCTTTGCTGAAAATTGCCTTTGTTTTAAACAACTTAATGTGATTCATATTTGCACAATTCATCATATTCTGAATATAATACTGTTTATGTCTTGTATCATACAAAGTTGTAAAAATTCAAATTTATCGTAACTAGATTATTCAGTTAACATTTGATTACTGAAATACGCACATTTTTGTTAAAATTATTTTTATTTTTTGAGATATATTTCTCTTGAATACCCTAGCCATATCGTAAAGCATTTGAAATTTACTTCAGATCACAAAAAGAGAAAAAAGATTTTTTTTTATTTTTGAGGATTTTTTTTATTTTATGTACGCAATATCTTATTTTTTCATAGCTGTTGAGCAGGAGTCGGCAACCTTTTAGCTGAGGTGTGCCAAATCAATTTATCAATATGATTCAGCGTGCCACACAGAAGGCCACTTCTGAAACAATTCAATTCTCGCGATAATGCATGTAGAGTTAGAAAACAGAGGTCAATAATACTAATTTACAGTTTTATTAGAAATTAAATTTGCATCCTTTAAAAATATTTCTTAGTATAAAAATAAACAGCATAAAATATAACTAATTCTTCAACAACAATAAAATTTAAATTTGTACATATAAAGTACTTTTAAACACATTTATTAAAATAAGAAATAGAAAACATAAAGTATAAGTATTTATCTTCATTATAGTTAAGAAAAATATAAATTAAAATTTTAATGCAAACCTGATGCTTGCATCACTCTACTTTCATACAGCAAAATTAGGAGTATAATTTGTGACTCAATTCGACACGATTCTGTACATTTAGTTCGAATACGGACTCGAAATAATTTTCATATGAAGAAAGATTTTTTACTTAGGTATAGAGAACCCAAAGTGGAAAGCAAAGTATAGACAGTGTTCATTCTTCAAAAAATTAATTTCTGCAACAATGACATTGAGTAATTTTTACAAAATAGCTGTAAATTTATCTTTAGAGTTGTCTTTAATATTTTTTCGTAATTCCATAAATGTCCATACTTCTGAAGATGTTTGTCAAATAAGGTCCATTACAAATTTATCAACTTCCATCCACTCAAAAATTGACAAATTTGTTGAGTAGTGCAGAGTGCCACTGAGAATTGTACTGCATGCCCCATGTGGCACGCGGGCCATAGGTTGCCGACCCCTGGTTTAAAGCTTTGGTGAACAGTTTTCATAATCTTTCAGCTGAGATTTTAAGTAAAGCTCTTTATTCATATAAATAAAAATTTGTATGGTAATAGCATAATATAATTAGAATTTTATAGTAATTGTATAGTATAGCTGAATAGAAAAAATAATTTTCTATTCTTTTACCATATCAGTAGGTTTCTTATTAATTGCAAATTTCTTTTATCTGAAGTATATCATTCTAAGGATCTGAGTAAAAACATTTTTATTTCCAATCAATGGTGATTTGTGACTAAACCTAACAAAGAGTGGAAAAAACCAGTGAGATACTGCAAAGGGAAGAGCTTGATCTCCTTTGCACTACTAAGGAGTTGCAGATCCAGCTTTTTGATGATGACGAGGCAAGAGCAATGCAACGAGCTAACGTGGATGCGTCCAACTATGGAAAAATCAGAAAAAGGACATTTTTTTCAGATTTTTTGAGATAATGTCACTAAGAGAGAGATTTCAAGCTGGAATTTTTTTACTAATTATTGACAATCTTGTAGTGCAATTAAACAAAAGAAGGAATTGCTATGAAGTTCTCAACACAAGATTCGAAATATTCAGAAATCTTCATGAAAAGGAGAAAGAGGTCCCAAAACAGGCGAAACACTTGGCTCAAAGCTACCCCAAAGACACCGATGAAGAACAATCTGTGCAAGAGTGTCGACATTTCAAAATGTATACGAAGGTGGAAAAAAATAACAACAAGGGAAATCTTTTACTACATCAGGAAAAACAAGGTGGAAAGTACCTTCCCAAATTTAGAAGTTGCAATGAGGATTTACTTGACTCTTCCTGTGACAAATTCTACAGCAGAGAGAAACTTTTCTGCCTTTAAGATAACTACTGTGAAAAATGAAAAGCTTAAGAGTTTAATGTTTCTACGCACTCAAAATGATATAACAATGGAAATTGATTGTAATAATATCATTAATGATTTTGCAATGATGAGAAAGCTCGAAGAAATCCTTTGCTGTATTAGTACAATGACTGTGACTCAACTGTCAAGATGTCTTAAAGAAAAGATAGTAAGATAATTAACAAGTTGAATGATACATATATATATATATATATATATATATATATATATATATATATATATATATATATATATATATATATATATATATATAAACAAGTTAAAAAGTTGATAATTAATAATTTCATACTTTCATACAATGATGTATACTCTATATTGTAATCTCATACGATTTTATTAATTTACTGTACTTATTTACAAAAGGATGGGGGGGGGGAGTCCGTGATGCCAAAAGGTAAGAAATGAACAAGAGTGACCAAACCATGTCGCTCTCTTTCCTTAAAGCTGCCGGTTGCCAGTCCGGGATGCGGAGTGTCCATAGGTGGTGGGTAATGGAAGGACTCACCATTAAGAAGACAAAGAAAGGGATAAGAGTAAGAGAGTTAAGAAAAATTCCCTCCCGAACCAAAACTGGCAAGGTAAGAGCTGGAGGGTTAAGAGAAGAGGGGGGTGCTCTGGAAATAGTGGGGGGGCAACAATTTGAAGTGCCTAGAGTACCGGGTAGGTTAAAAATGGCCCTGCAGATACCTTTAGTAGTCTGATGCTTTTTATTCTGCACAAACAAAAACAATTAAATTCGTTTCAATTACAAGCAAAATGAAATTTCACATTTTCTGTTAATTTATAAATATAAACTTTAATAATCTTTTATTTTTGTTTAAATAGAAGAAGTAATAAAGTAATTATACATTACTGGTTAAAAAATCTCATCAACATACACTTGTAATAAGCACCGACTTGTAAATCATAGGACGATTTACATATTAAAGAAAGTTCAAATTTATCGTAAAAGTTCTTGAATTGTAATTTGAAGTATCTCATCTTTTCATTTCAAAAGTTGAAACAAAAAAATTAATGTTGAAAATTGTAAATTTATGCTCATCTTAACTAATACTTTCTTCTCACGCAGTTGCTTTTGAGTACTTGATGTGATATTGAGAAACAATTAGAAGCCCAAATTGTTTCGTAAGAAATGTTTTGTATGTTTAGTATTAAATCCTAAATACTAAGAAGGATTATTATTGAAATACTTTAGAAATGTTTTGGAATGATTAGTTGCTTATAAACGTCACTCTCAGATGCAACACGAGAGCTATTGGTGATGGACCTCACAATTTTGAATCATGATCAAGTGATGAGGATGACACTTTTGTTAGCTCTACACTTCTAGATCATGTCAGTCAGGAGGATATCTTGTAAACTAGATTTTTTTCAGTAAAAATCGTTCAACATGAAACTGAGGGGACAGAATTTTTTTTCGCGTTAAAGAATATTGCAAGAAAAACCCATATATTCAACAAAATTAAGTTTATTAGAGTACATTTTATTTACATAGATATGTATAGATGTATGTGTATTTAATAAAAACCAAAAAATCATTCACTTTGTGAAATATGTTACAAAATTTGACAATACCAAAATCTTTACAGTTTTCCATTTTTTTCTTCTGTTTTTGATCAATAGCCTTAAGAAGCTCCACTTTCCTTTTAAGTGAAATATCAGTTGGCTTTCCCCCTGAGCCATCGTGCTCGTAAAAGAAATTATTTTTTAAAAAAATAAACGTGAACCAAACTCACTGATTTTTACTCACTCTACGATGTACTCGCCAACGAATTCCAAAACCAACTGATGAGAGATGAGATGTTTTTGTGTGGTGTTCGTAGGGTGAAAGTAACTTAGATATATAAAATTGACTCGTGTCACATGCTATTCCAAGGATATTTCAAAGCCAAGTTAGCTTCCTTTCTACGAAACATGTAAAATCACCTTGTAAGGTATTCGCCCGTGGGTGATGCCTTACTTTTAAGTTATCTTCGTGATTTAGATGTGTGGGAGTGAATGAAGAACCAGGCGCTGCCATGATCTTAATATATCTTTATTAAGATCTTAACTTAACACTAACAATGATAATGTTTATATTTTAATTTAGCGGATCTGAGGTGAGAAAAACACACAATGCGTATTACCAAATAAGTGCGACTTTAATCACTATATTCCTGTCTAATCCTAATCTCTACTTATACACGATTCCTAATAGATACTAGAATTATCCTACCTTAATCTCTTGTTTAATTACAATCCTCTCGGATCCTAAGTATCTTTTGTTTATCTCGTGTGGAATAATATCCACCTTGACTTGATCGCTCTGTCACGAATAGCTTCACACTAAAATGACGGCTTCCTTCTCTTCCTTCAGTTCACGAACTTAAACTCAGACAAGCATAATCACTTCGCAATAGGTCATAGGTTTACGTTAAACTTTTACTATTTAAAGGTTTCTAATTTGCATATTCACGCTTCGCTTCTGGATTTGGTTGGAAAGAATTTGCCTTTTTCGGCCCCAAAGAACCCAAGAGGAGTTTTTAGTAGAAAAAGCGATGAACCCATCACAACCTCTCTTTCATTTCACACCCCTCTTAAATCTCGCCAGCGTGGCTGGTGTTTTCCGTATTTTGTTCATTCCCAGAAGGGAAATCTTTACATTTTAAGCAATTTTCGTTTCGTGTTAAGAGGAAAAAATTGCAATGAAATTCATAGCAGTTTATCGTAACTGTAGCATTATTTCGTGTTAACCGATATTTCATCTTAAGCGTTTTCGCGTGAAACATATTTCACTCTACAAATCATTAATAGTATACATAAAATAAGGAAAACTTCAAAAAATGAAATTTTCATGACCGTAAAATGACAGGTATTCATGTACTCGAAAAAATAGGGAAATTTAATTTATTTGACGAAATACACAAACAGAGGCTTTTGATTATTAACCTAACAAGGAAATCATTGGATGCTGATTCGGCTTATTTATTATATTGAAATGTTTAACTGGTTACCCATTATGATTGTGGTGGTGTGATATCTATATAAACCAGTAATAGCCTTCATGTGATGACGATCGTTTTTGCATGGTGGCTAAGATACTCGTCTTCGGATAGGAAGATGCCCAGTTCTAATCTCTCTTTCATTATCAAGGATGAGATGTAAAATTATTTTAACGATGCATTCATATTACATTAGCTTTAAAAGTCATAAGTTATATCTTCTTTAGATACATTACAAATTAATATCCCAAACCAATATGAATGTTTTTGCTTTTTCATTCTTAACCATTCTCATTCCCTCGTAGAATTTCTGGGCATAAAATCAATAGCTTCAAATAGCTACATCTTCCAAATACCTAATACATTGTTAACATAATTTTGTATCAATAAAAGTCTTATAACAATGCTTCTACATATCTGTAAAATGACGGTTTCAAAAGCAGTTAATTTAGGAAAACTTGTATCTATAAAAAAAAACAAATTTTTGTCAAATTACCATCGTTTTGGAATCGATTCAAGTCCTAAGTTGTCAATGAGTTAATGAGATAGATTATCACATAATTTAGTCAATTATGATAAAACTTTGACTACATTAATGCAAATAAGTACATTATCACAAAATTCTGCATTTCCCTTTATGATTAGTTTTTCATATTGCAATTTTCAATTCACTTTCTTTAACTTTTCTAAGCTTGTAACAGGTGTTGACTGCTAAACAACTCATGTTAACTGATCAATTTGTTTTCCTTTCCTTTGAACGTTTTTTTTCCCCTTCTTCAAAAATATACTCCAGTTTCAGCAAATTACAACAGTGTTCAAAAGTTTGACAAATTTTAAGTGTAGTCGAATTTCTCCGTAAGTACTTAACGAAAGGTAAGACTAGAATATCTCCAAGCAACGACACAAATTTTTAGTGTCTATTACGTTAGAGGTGTACGCGAGCGCTGTATATTTAGAACAAAATTCTTTTTAATCAGACACATGAATTTTTGCACTAGGTTTGTTCTTATATCTTGGAAAACTTCGACGTATTCTTTTGTACCATTCGGTAAAATTCGAAAGCAAACAGTTAAAATGATCAACCACTGATGTTTACATAATCTAATGATACTTCAAATATATCACATCTGAAAGCTTGGGGAAAGACAGTCTTAAGGGGAGATTTTAGAGACTAATGTATCAGTTCATGTTTTGTTCAACGTATGGAGACATTTCAATTAGACCATATCTGTGGAGAGAAGTTCTTGGCTAGATCATTCGAGAGCCATAACGATCAATGAAGATATGTTTTTGTCCGTTGCAGTGAGACTTAATAGGAATACAGCAGCTTTTAAACTATCTAATGAACTTCATGCTGCCACAGAAACACAAATTTTAAGGGTCACTATTCCTAAAGGTTACATATGAGAGGACTGTTTGCAAGAATACAGGGTGACTCGATAAAAGACCGATAACCTTGCAGGAAGTGTTGGAGGTACAGAGACGACTCAGAATTACATAGGAATGCAGGGTCGCAAATGCTGTAGTTGGGAGCTATGGTGCAGAGAAAAAGAACAGCCACAGCAATACATTAATGGGACAGAAAACATTTTATTGAAACGTTGTACTGCAACAGGTGCTTAAAATTACAATCAGAATTCGTCTGGTAGACCTGACAGTTGCGTAGCATGCAATTCCTTATATTCTGGAAAATTCCTCTCATTTCATGTATCCTCTCGGCAACTATAGATGTTTGAGTGATTCCTTCAACTGGATGAATGGGCGTCTCGTACACCAAACTATTTATGTGAACCTAGAAGAAGTTCATGGACTTTCGAACATCTGTTGTAGTACAAACTTTCAATAAAATGTTTTCTGTCCCATTAATGTGTTGCTGTTTCTGTTCCTTTTTTCTGCTTCTTTGCACCATGGTTCACAACTACTGCATTTGCGAGCCTGCATTCCTATGTGATTCTGAGTCGTCTCTGTACCCCTTACACACTCTGCAAGTTTGTCGGTCTGGTAGCGAATCACCATGTATATGGTGTTAGCACCCGTCTCAATTCTGTATCAGAATAGACTTTTCCGTTTGATGCAGAGAACTGATTACCTATCTTCATATAGAGGAAACCAGGAAAGTGCTTCATGCCATCCAATATTTGCGACAGGGATCGGTCGGACACTTAAGATTTTATGGCTTAGGCAAGCATCATTATGGACGGGTACACAGACCCCTATGTTTTTGATAAGGTTGCTGTGGAGTATGTGTATGAAATCTTGGTGTCCTGTGTTTCCATTCCCAGAGGTACAGTTGGCACTTTATTTTATTTTTATTAGTGAAAACGTTCTAATTTCACTTTTATGGATAACAACGAATATCTGAAAGGTAATGATATTCACCAAATGGATTGGTTATCCAGATTCCCAGACATTAATCTTCCTGAGCATTTCTTAAATAATATTAGAAGGGTAACTTTTGCTTACCTTTCCCATGCCAGAACTCAATCCCAGAATAGTCCCCCACCCCTAGAAGGGAGATCGACTGTCTCAGGAATTTACAAACTGTCTCTTTTTCAGCAGTAATCAATAATGTGAAAGATGTTTAACTGTAAAAGGGAGGGGGGGACATATTTCTAATTAGCCCTTTTTTCTAAGTTGTAAACTTTCTCTTAGACTTCCTTGTGCTGATGAGCTATACGCATGGCCATACTATATCCACCTAGCTATATCCACGGCTGTACCATAACTTCTGTATGATATTTCTTTGGTATTATATATATATCGAACTTTACCTACATAATTTCCTTTAAATCTTTTCAGTATTTCTAGAGATAATCAGCTGCAAGTAATTTTTTTTAGAAATTTTGAAAAGCAGTACATGCAGTTTTTCCAAAAGTGTAAAATTTATTGATTTTTCAAGGTTTTCAAAAAACGTCCGAAATGACTAACTTGGTGTAATAATTCGATACGAAATTTTTATATAGTGCACTCTGAAAATAAGTAAAATAAAATAATTAACAACAGCAATAATATCCTAATAATAGCGAAAAGTTGTTGAAATTTGGTATTTTAAAAGCTCAGAGATAAAATCTCAAATTATACAAAAATTGAACGTCATTTAAATTCATGACTTCATGTGAATTCCTTAACATATGCATCACAAAAGGCTGCTTGTGCATCTTTCAAAACACGATGCCGAGAAATCGATTCTACTATCAGCGGAAGAGATCGTTTAAGCCTGAAGACTGTGAAGGGCAAAAAGGAAGGTTTCAAGAAATTTCAGAAACCCCTTAATGTGTAATAATTATCTGGTTTTAAAATCAAAAACGACATACACACACACTAGGCGAAATGTAGACCAGGAAGTCAATGAGTCAAAAGTAACAGAGATTGTAGAAAATTTACGTAAATAGCTTTCATACGTGGAATGATAAAAAATCATCTACACGGAATATTTCACACTTCATAGAAGAATCTGAAAAATAGTACACTTTGTTCATAACTGAATATTACGTAAGCCTTTACTTGAAGTGACACGAAGAAAAATTATTTCAGCATGCTTTAAGTCGCATAGCTTATGATGGGAAAGGTGATCGCGGTAACTGAGAGGTCATATCACGACCTCGTGAGTTCGAGTCCTGTTGCCACTGGAAACCCTCACTTAGAGAGGCTAATGCACATTAAATCAGTCATTTCTCAAAGTCCTCACGTTGGCGTGATGTTAACATTTGAAAAGGGACGTTCCAGAGGTCCTCGTCATGTGAGTGAGTGAGTTAATATTAACGTCGCACTGTTCAGCTACACGAGGGCTTTTGGCGACGGACCACGTAATTTTGAACCATGGTCAAGTGACGTGGACGACACCTGAGCTGGCACCCCCCTCTCCTAACTACCACACCACACCAACGGGAGGAATCCTCGTCGTGTGACTGAGATTCAAAACTTCCAGACCCATTGCCAATGGTTTTCCCATTGATTTAGAGTGCGAAGTCAACAGAAACTAAAATAAAATAAAATTATGGCGAGAAGCGGCTTTCAGTGTTGTTTACTGATGGAAAAAAATATTTTTGTCCAGTATTAATGGGAGAATTTGCTATTGACATATGATTTACAATAGACAACAAGAAACTTAAGAATAAGATTTAAAAGAAAACTTTTTATTATTGACAACAAGAAAGTTTGTGATAGTCTGGTTGGATTACAATGGTCAAGCCTTTTTATCTTTCTAAAGTGGATGCCTTAAAAATTTGAACCTTACACACAAACTCTAGGAAGTCATTTATTGCATTTCGGTAAACTTTCAGTTTATCCAAACTGGGTATTGAAACAAGACAATGAACCGATCCATTTCTCAAATTTAATAACCATTTGAATCAAAAATATGCTGTAGTTCTCGATTGGACTGCTCTCATTCCTGATCTGAATCCTATTGAGGACGCACATGAGTATTCTCTCAATTTAAGTTTATAAAAATGGAAAGCAATATTTATCCTTAAATGATATGAACGAAAGTATAAAACGCGAGAATGGTTCAAAATGGACTCGCAAACTTTGCAAAACTTTGTACGTTCCATGAAAAATTGTGTATCTGAAGTTATCAGATTAAATAGAGAATTTGTGAGGTATTATAAATATGATGTGTTTGTATGCTTTTTCATTACAATAATATTTTCTAAACTTTTACGACACTCATTTTTAAACTAGGCATTGAATTGCCTTTGTTTGGTTACATTTCAATTTGTTGTACATGTATTGCGCGCTATAAATCATGACATTTTGCAAGTAATTATTCTGGTGTTTTTTTCTTTTAGCGCATCACAATTTTTAGTGATGAATGGATTCTCAATACATCATAAGAACTGGCCCAAGTAGTTTTGATAGCATTTCGTGAAATATGAAATAGAAAGCTTTTATTAAAGCATTTTTCGTTATCTGTTTTTAATTTTAAAAGAACTAAACTTAGGTTTTCATTTTCTAATATTTTCCAATTTTTATAAGGTTGATTGGTTTGATAAGGATATTGCTTGCTTTTCTATAGCCAATTCTCTCATGAGAAGAAAATAATTGACATTTCCCGAGTAATTAAATGACTTTGTTTCTTAATTTTGAGCATTGGCCCAAATCGGTCGGTACTGGGAGGATCGGTGTCAAATGGTCAAGAACATAAACACGGGCGTTGGATAAATAAAAATAAAATATTTTTACAAATTAAAAAATATTATATCTCCCATTAAAACAATTATTTAAGTTGTTACTCCTTATAAATAAAAAAAAGGAAATCTGTCATATTGAATATAATTTTTCTCCAATTTTTATCATCGCGTAAGTATTATTTCCGAAAAAAGTACCGCTTAGATTTTTTTTTTATTGACCTTGTAGAATTTAATTGGTACAAGTGAAAAAAGGTATACTTCTCTGATAACTTCAGCACACACCTTATACTGAAAAAGTCATAACTACTTTGTTACTTGACGATGGTAAAGAATAACATTCGGAATGTTAAAAATATATTTTTTTATAAGGCTTTTATATATCTCTTGATTGCTCGAAAAAACTCAAAAAGGGAAAATAAAAACATAATGGTTATTTTTTAGCTTCTATGTACCATTGCTATAAAAAGAGATGTCGAAATTTTAATTTAAAAGTTAAATTTAAAAATCAAGCATTATCTAATAGTTGAATTCCTCAAGGATTAAGGTGAAACGAATGACCATCAAAATCTACATGTAAATCAGTGTCATAAGAAGAAAGGTGGATTACTATTTAATCTATATGAATTATTAAATTATTGTTTGAATTACAAATGTATACGAATATTGAAAAGAATTTGAACTTTCCCTCCTTCTGAAAATTTTTTACTTACACTATATATATACTGATGTAATGAACTTAGTTTTGTGATGTCATTTCAATATTGAAGTATAGGAAGGCGCATAATTTTTTTCCTTGTAGAAAAGTATGCACCATTTCATCAGATTAATTATGCATACATTACACTTCCTTGATTTCGATGCTTGCAGATATTTATCTATGAATAATTCTTTAAACATTGAAAAACTATGTTTTTGTATAGGAAAGTATAACCTTCAGTATATATAATTGGTCTTTTGTTGTTTAAATTATCTTCCTCACTTATATATAAGAGGAAAAAAAATAAATATAAGAGAATGATGAATTTTATTATAATATGATATACTTATCTAGAAAAAAAATTGCAATAGTTTGAATATTTTCATTGAATTTCGAGATAAAATATCTTGTTCGTGAATAAAAAAGATTAAATTACTAATAGAAAGATATTAGTTCCGATAGGAGGATCTGTATTTAAAGGTGATATCTACTAAAAAATACACATATAGATTCTTAGAAATGGGGATTTTTTATTATATATAATAAATTACATTTCATAATTTATAATAGCTTATTTGTTTCATTCTAAAATGCACGGAAAATTTTAAATATATAATGGTTTAAGTTTAATAAGATGAGAAATATATATGCACTATATTACTTGAATATATTTTATAAATATAGATCAAAATGTTAGAAATAATATGCTTTGAAATATTTAAATATTCCGAAATCTATGTTCCTTTTAAATTATTAATTTACTGAAAGTAAATTAACAAAATACACTCTGACATAATAAAAAATAAAATGCACATTTAAACTGATGTAATACACATATAAATGTATCAAAATACTGCGCAATGTATTTCATAATTAATTTAACAATACTAAATTAAGAACGAGTTTAATAATTAGTAGTGACCACACACACACATGCGCTTGTCATATATAAAATTATATACAAAAATTAACACTTATCTTGATAATTTGTACGATTTATAAATAATCCTTTGCCAATTGAAAGTCGCATGATTCGTTCCCCAATGCTACCGTCTTCCACGGAGGCGTGTGGCCGCGGTAGCCGAGTGGTATGGGTATCGGACCGTGGCTTGCCTTGTCACGGGTTCGAGCCCAGTACCACTAAAGACCCGCCGTGTAGGGCAGCGATGCACGTTAAATCTGTCGAGAGCTGAAACGTCCTTCCGTCGGTGTGGTGTGGTAGTTAGGACAGAGGGGTGCCAGCTCAGGTGTCGTCCACGTCACTTGACCATGGTTCAAAATTACGTGGTCCGTCGCCAAAAGCCCTCGTGTAGCTAAACGGTGCGACGTTAATATTCAATCAATCAATCAATCCACGGAGGCGTGCGTATGAAATGTATTGGGGGAGGAGAGAAAAAAATATATACACAATCCTCTGAAATAAGTAAATCCTTCGCAAATAATTCAAGCACCTTTATTGCTTTCTAAATCCTTCGAAATAAATTTTATGGATAGCAGTGCACAGAAAAAATCGTACTTTGGAAAGACGTATATATATATATATATATATATATATATATATATATATATGCCCGGGGCAATTAACGCTTTGGCTGTGTAGAACATTTACATACGCCTGTGGCACTTAAAAGGGTAAAGTCGTATTGTAGCCTTAGCGTCAAAATATAGTATTATTGAATTAAAAACATTGTTACTGTATGGAGGAGGGGGGTGATGAAAATTATTATTGAATATTGGGTCGCAAATGTTGAAAGTTTGAAAAGCACTGATTTAAGCATAAAATTAAGATACATGTATGAAACTCAATCCTGAAAATTTTGTTTCATGTACTGATCTCAGTTTGTTCCTATTCTTTTCGTTTGAAGGAACATGGGTGTGCATATTGGTTCTATTGCAAGTCGAAAACGTAGTTTGGTAAGGTTGAAACAATTAATGACAAAAAAAAATATATGGAAGGCAAATTAATGAAACCTATATATGTACCTATATATAAACGTAGTGAAATACGTTTAACGCGAAAACGCTTAAGACAAAATATCGGTTGACAGGAAATAATACAACGCGGTCCCGATAATTTTCTATGTATTTTCATGCCTTTTTTCTCTTAACACGAAACGAAAACCGCTTAACACGAAAAGATTTCTCTTCTGGGAATGAACAAAATATGGAAAACACCACCACCTTTTCTATTTTAGAAATTTTTTTTAGAGAATTGGCAAAGAGCTCGGGAAGGGGAGGGGAAAGGATTTATCAGGACTTACTATTTTCCATTTTCAGATCCCATCCCGCATCTGGAGACTAATTCCAGAGTTCCCATTTCCAGATTTGGCGACTGAAAGATTAATTTACACTTTATTACGGTTAACTATAAAAGGATGTTTTTTTAAAAAAAATTTAAGCTGTAATTCATTTGTAAAACATACTTCTCATGAAAAAAAATTCAGATAAGTAGTTACGGTAGAAAAAAAATTTCAACAACGTTAATATTTTTGTCAACATGCCATTACGTAAAAGCTGTATTAAATGATTCGTAGGAGGAACTAACAATTTAGTGATAAGTTGGTTTGATTTTAAAGGTAAGAGGGTGAAATTTAATTTTTAAAATAAATTAGTCAAATCAAAGAGGTTGAGGTAATTTAAAACAAAAACACAAGTGACGTACAGGCGTTGAAGATTATTCTCGACAGGACAGAGAAAGTTTCGATTTATCGATAAGAAAATGTGTTATCCAATTAATTATTTCACTTTTAAGTTTTAGCGGTGGGTATAGTAAATCTAAAAACAGAAAAGATGAAATGATGGTTTAATTATACACTGCTGGACAATTGCTAAGGACGGATCACAAATTGCTAAGTAGCATAACATTAAGCGAGACATGAGGCCTAGTAGGATAAAATATAGTTGCCACACTGTTCAGACATTAGAATAAAGAATATTTATTGTTCTGGAAAGTACAAAAGCCGTGAAACATCTGAAAGAAAAAAAATGTTCATTTGATCTGCGTACGGAGAAATGGAACAATGCATCTAAAAGTCAGCAGACACCTTAAAGAAAGGTATAAGTACGGGATATGGCCACCGTGGAGTGTGATGCAACATTCCACACGTCGTACCATACTTTGCACAACATTATCCAGCAGCTGTTGAGGCAATTTATTCCATTCCTCTGTGAGTGCATGGATGAGGGTGTTCTTGTTTATCGGAGGATAGTTTCAACCAGCATCTTGCCTCCCCAAAGCATCCCACACATTTTCAATGGGGTTTAGATCTGGAGAACGCGCTGGCCATACGAGACGTTGAATACCCTCGCTGTCTAGACAATCCTGAACAGCGAGTGTTCGAAGACATGTTGCGTTGTCGTCCATAAAAACAAATTTATCACCGACAGCATCACGGAAAAGACGAACATGAGGAAGTAGAACTTCATCAATGTATCGTTGGCCCGTCATAGTCCCATTCGCAACCACATGTAGGCGCGTGCGGCCATTGATCATGATGCCGGCCCACACCATGATACTGCATGTCGGATATCGGTCCTTTTCCTGGATATTTTCTGAACGATAAGCAGTACCACTCTCGCGCCAGATGAGTTGGCGTCTACAATCCGATGACAGACTGAACCTACTCTCATCTGAGAATATTACACATGCCCAGTCCTGTTCAGTCCAATTGTGATGCTCACAACACCATTGCAAACGGGCAGTACGGTGCTGTCTGGTCAATGGGACACACACAACAGGTCTGCGTGCGTATAGTCTTCCTCCCCTCAAACGTCTGGCAACAGTTTTTCGGGAGATCTGCTTTCCTGAGGCAGCAAGAAACTGATTTGCCACCTGCTGAGCTGTGGTGTGCCTGTTCCTTTTTGCTGATAGGACGATATATCTGTCTTCTGCAGGCGTCGTACTTCTAACACGACCTCCCCCGTGTCGTCTACTACACATTCCAGTAGTTTTAAATGACTTCCACAGCCGTGAAAGAATGCTGTGAGCGATGTCGAACTCCCTGGCAACATCTGTTATTTTTCGCCCTTCTTCGATCTTTCCAATAATTCGGCCACGCATAAAATCATCTATGTGATGTCGGGAAGACATGCCAAAAATTTTAAGTTCGTCTATTAAATCTTTCCTGTAAAACTTTGACTTGAAACAACAACTGTCTACACGCGTCAAATCCTTTAAAGCTCTTATGAACGCTATCACGTGATGAACAGACGTGGAAAAAAATTTGCATACTCATACTTTTTCTTACTAATATCCCGCACTTATTCTAATTTTCCACATTTTGCTTCCTTTCATTTTGTGGTTGCTATGGATGGTAGTGTTATCCGTCCTTAGCAATTGTCCAGCAGTGTACATGATGATGTGGTATATTTCTTTACTGAGGAGTATAAAGTAAAATTTGAATTTTGCACAAAACAACATAAAGGTAAGTTCCGTTGTGCATTAGAATATTTTATTATAATTATATTAAAAAAGGTTAGTGTACTGAAGAGACAAAGAAGTAAATTAGTTTTAATGAAATGTCGCAATCTATTAAACTGAAAACGAAAATTTATTTCCGAAATTAATTCTGAAGACAACGAAAATTTTTTTACTGTGAATTGAATTATCAAAATTGAGAAAATGCCAAACGTTGACATTTTGAAGTGAAAGTAAATTGACCGAATGTGCTTATGTTTCTGAATCAATGTTTGACTGAAATTTTAAAAAAATTTTACCCTTGCCATTTTGTGTAGGAAAAAGTATCGAGCAGCCAAAAAGAAAAAAAATTAATAAGATAAAGAAAGAGGAAGGTCTACGCCAGGGATGGCGAACCAGTGGCACGCGTGCCATTAATGGCACGTGACAGAATATTTTTGGCACGCCAGTTGTCAAAATGATTTCCATTTTATTTCAAAATTTCAAAGTTCACTATGAAGTATTACGAGCAAACACGAGTGATCGTGGCAGGGAGCACACCCGTTTTGTCTTGCCTTAGTAAAGTCGTAGACTACAATTGCTTATGATGTAAAATCTGTCTACGCATAGCATATACAATTTCATTGACACAATTGTATTTTAAAGTTTATCTGTGTTATATTGACGATTTTTAACTGTTATTTAACATGGCTAGTTCAGCAAAAGAACAAAAAGTGTAAGATAGTAAGTGTAACAGGGAATTTCAAATTTGGTGCTCCGAGAAACATGGCATTATTAGTTAAAGCAACAAAACGGTGTGTGTTTTATGTTCTAGAATACTGATATCTAGAACATCGTCTGTAAATCAGTACTTTGAAACAAATCACAAACCATCTTGTCAAAAAAAAGTGATCCAGAACAAAAATAATTAATTGTTTAGAAACCGTTTGGCATATGACTCCAATTTAGCATGTATTCTACAAAAGTAACGCCTTACAATCCTAATATAAGTTATTTGTCATCCAATTTGTAACAACATAAATCACACTAATGTTACTTTAATTTGAATTACACGAATATCTAAAACATTTATAGCTATACAGTGCAAGAGGTGTTTTTGAGTAGTAAATAAAGTTTTGTTTTTTGTTAGTACTTAGTTTTATTATTTTCCTTATAGTTACAGGTCAAAATTATTTGAGGCACATCTATAACTCATTAATCACTTCTTTAGAAAAAATGGCATGTTGATTCATAAAGGTTCGCCACCCCTGGTCTACGCAATAAAAATTGTGAACTTTAAACATTTGATATTGAGCATTATTTTAGTAAAATAAGAATCAAAACTTTTATGAGGATTGTATTTTTTTGTCGAAGTTATATTACTTAAAACCCGATATCTCAAAAACTTAGGAGTGTATTTTTTTCATATTTTGTACACATGTTATTTAAAATATGATAAAAAAAAAGAACTAAGGATTTAGCTCTAACATTGATAATTTTTTCAAGTTTATTATTGCAAACACCATGTATTTTGTAAAATTTTCTGTAAGAAAAGGTGCAATAAGCCATAACGTTTTGGTATTTGCAAATACATTTTAGATTTTAGTGCATTGCCTTTATAACTGTGTTAAATATGTTGTGTCAAAAGTAATTTAAATTTATGACTTTTAATTCCATGTAGAGTGTTTTGTGAAATTTAATATAACTTTCATCAAATTTTGCCGAAAGTACCTCGTTTTAATAAATTTAAAATTGGCATATAATTTTCTGATTGATGTTTTTCATTAATTTAAATCATAAGCTCCAACAAAATAACAGAAGACTTTTAATAGCATGGCCTTTTAGAAAACTTGTCTCCGAACTTAGGCAAATATCTTAAAATGATTTCAGTAATTGCTTGGAAGATGGAGTTAGTATGCATTAAAAAACTTAACTTCTAATGAAACTGTTCTCAAAGTTGTAAGTGTAAAAGAATCAAATCTTATTGGTATTCTTCGTCAATTAGTTTAATGCTATCGTATTGCTTCAGATTGAGGCATTGGTCAATTGTTATTTTACGTAAATAGGGAAACAATATTGTTTTTTGCGTACAAAATAAAGAAAATGATGTAAATGACAGACTTTCAAGAATAATGGATATTAAATGTTGAAAACCACACAAGTTATGTATATGAATGCTTTCTTTCAAATAAAATTTCACTTCTAAACTAGAGCTTATACATTTATCCTAGTATGCTGCTTCATTTATAAAATAAAAACTACAGATACTTATTGCAATGATATTTTGAAAATAAAATTCAGCTCTTGCTTTTTTATTTTCCAATTGAAATCGTTTCTAACACCCTTTTATAAGCTTCACTTGTATGCAACGGAATCTTTGAACTCAATTTTTACCCACTGTAAAAGGTCAGATTGATTCGAAATTTTGTTCACTCGTTCAGGACCGATGACAGTACAATAGTTTAATAATTTTGTTCCATTGTCCAGATCAGGGCCATCAGGACTAACGATTTCCAATTTCAGATCCTATCCTACATCTGGCGACTAATTCCAGATCCCATTTCCAGATTTGGTGACTAATTCTATAATTGGCGACTAAAAGATTAAGTTACAGTTTAGTTCGATTAACAATAAAAGGGTGTTTTCTAGTTTTTTTAAAACTCTTATTTATTTAAAATTATTTTACTAACATAAACTTCCTTTTGACGTCAACTCCTTAATTAATCAAATTGATTGTGTGCCATTTAAGTTTAAAATCGTCATAATTCAAATTTGACTAAGTTACAAAATCACGCATAGATTTTCTCTTTCTCTTTTTTGTTATTGAAGATAATGGATTATTATTAACAAAGTTTTATAAATAAAAAAAAGTTCATATACATAAGAGAGAGAGTTCAATATAATTCTCCTTTATAACGTTTCATAGTTTCTTGATTTTTGCACTAACCGCTGATGGTGGAATTATATTCTAAATTTTTTACATCGCTAACGGCAATTTATTGGTGTGGTTGAGAAAAAATATACCTTTAATTGTGGATAGATTTCTCAAAATCCTACAAAAAAGTGTTTGAAATTGTTCAAACAGCATGAAAATATCTGCTAAAACCATACATATTATGCTTTAAAATTATATTAAATTAAAGACAACCTTGTGTAACTTAAAGACAAAATACACAATTTATGTATTGTAACAATCATTAGTGATTAGAATTTATATAAGACATTTAGAGCAAAACTTTCATCAACTATTGCTTCTTTAGAAAATGTAAATTTCTTACTGAAACACATAACAAATTATACACCTAACTATTTAACGTTTTTCCTTGATAAGATTCTATCACGAAATCATTTGGTTTTGATAGAGTTTAACAACCATCATAAATCATTGAACATTTGTTTTTTTAACATTATTAATTTCTTTATAAATAAAAAAAACAATGACAGGATCCTTAACTAGAGCCGAATAACATCAGAGACGTTTTTAAGTCTAAAATTCAATGCAATGGAATCAAATGTTTAATTTCTAATGCTTACAGTAATAAGTTAAAATTTATCTTCATCATTTTCAAATCGCATGTTCTAAACTGATAAAGGCGCGAAAGTTCTTTTTTCAGTTCACTGACGTTATATTTTGTGTAACCTTGATTGATTGATACGCGTCGAGTTTTGTTTTGACATATTTGTGTGTTCTTGTTACTAAAATTTAGAGAACGCTAGGGTTAAATCAATTCTTTGGAAGAGTTGAGAATCTGTTTAGTTCATTATGGTATGTAAAATGTCCCAATTTCTCGAAAACAGAGTAAAATTTCATCTTCAACTTTATTTATATGTTTTCGTCAGTTGTATGCATTTATTTAAGAAGTGATTAAGAGTTCCTTATAGTTATTTTAAATTATAGTTATTTATTTATATGTTATTTAAATTTCTAACGGATGTTATAAAATGTTTTAATTCCTAATGCTCCAAAAGTTTATGACGGTAAAATTTATTCATCATGTTCGAGTTTTGTCATAAAAAGAGGTATGAATCAAAGCTTTATAAATAAATGGGCAATGCATTGCTAGCACATTTTCATTTATACTCAAATGTTTCATATGAAAATTTTCTGACGTGATGATGCCCCACGAATGGAATTAACAGATTTAAATGGGGAATGCCAGTTCGAGATAAAAACTTAGGCAGTCCATTTCAGAAATTGTTACGGAATTAAACATTCTTCGATCTGTTGTGCCAAGAGTGTGATGAGAATATATACAGTGATATCTTCACTTACGTTAAACCGGAAGTATGCGGTTTTCAAATCTTGCCAATTCATCTTTTGTTTGAGGGGGGATGTTGAATTTGTAATGTAATGGGATTGAAGAAATTGTCGATCTTGTCAGGCAAATGAATTCAGAAGTGGTTAGTGATGACGTTCAAGAGCTGCTGGATTCCCACAATCAGCAGATGACAATTTATGAGCTCACAGAAATCTCGAGCAAGAGCTAGACATTGAAAAACTTGAGTCTTTACACCCAGTTCAATCAGAAGATCGATCGGTTGGGAATTTGGCAGAAAGCCACAGTTTAATTGAAAAAGGGTTTCAAATTTTCAAAAATATATACTCCAACGATGAGTGTATCTCTTTCAACAAAACAAGGAATAAAAAATTATTAGCAAGCTACGAGGAAATCTTGCGGGGTTAACAAAAATCTTTGAACCGGCAGACTGTTAGATTTTATGAAACCTTCTACATCAAAATAAATTACAGTTTAAAAAACTAAGAAACCACCCTTTTATAGTTAATCGAACTAAGTTGTAACTTAATCTTTTAGTAGTTAAATCTGGAATTAGTCACCAGATGCGGGATGGGATCTGAAAATGGGAAATTGTTAGTCCTGGTGATTTTTATCAGAACAATGGAACAAATTTATTAAAATATTGTATTGTGATCGGTCCTGAACAAGTGAGCTAAATTTTGGAATTAATCTTACCTTTTAAAGTGGATAAAATTGAATTCAAAGATTCCGTTACATACAAGTTAAGCTAATATAAGGGTGTTAATAGCATCATTTTGCGATTTTGTATTTGTATATTATCTGAGAGATTTATTTTTTTTCCTAAATTATTATTTTCTTTCGTCTTCGTCCCCAAATAAAAAATAATTCATATGTATTTAAATGCCAAATCATACCCCGACTTACGCGTTTATCACTCATTCCCACCTATAGCGTAAGTTAGGGATATTACTGTACTTTCAAGCATTATCTCCTCCTATGAACAAATGCAAAGGTCTACAGCATTTACTTCATGAATGAAATCATAGATGTTGACGTAGCACAGTGGTCTTCAAAGTTTTTTAATTCGTGGAATAAAAATTATAAGATGTTTTCCAGGAACCCTAGTCCCCACACATTCTTAGAGAATCTACCTTAAAATGATATTTAAAGTAGATCAGCAGATTATATGTGCTTCATATATTGAAAAAAGTATTGTGTTTGTTATTAAAAAATTAATATAATGTTAGTATAATTTACTCGTTAATAATATTAATTTGTGTTCAAAGTGTCACTTAACGATACGTTGTATTTTTCTTTTACGCAAACTGTCGAAATCCAGGTTTGTTGAAGCTATATAATATCGTATTTCATATTTTATGTTGTTTCCTAATTTGGCTTTTGTTGCCACGCAAATTGAGAAATCTTTTTAATTGAAATACTTTGTTCAGAATATTCAAATATTTATAGCTGTGTGAGAAACTGCTGCGTATTTTGCAGATTTGTTGCAAAAGCTTAGGAGATATTTCTGGTTAAATTTAGATTTTAATGTCGAATCTGTTGATACATTCATAAGTTCCTTCTTTTTCATTGAAAAACCTTCTGATGTATCCATTCATGCATGGTTTTCACCCCTGAGAAAAATTGTTTTTCAAGTGTGTGTGTGTTAGATGTATTTTTAAAAATATCCTCTTATATAAGATGGTTTTTTCTCTTACAAATGGAAAAGGTGCTTTGTTGTACAATTTTTAACACTGTTGTCTAAATGCAATTCAATTCATTCGATTTAGTTCTACAAAACATTGCATAAACGAGTATAAAATTATTTTGCGAAATCCCATATCATTAACAGGATGTTCACAATCTAGATACTGTATACAAAGACAGAAATTTTTTTAATACTTTATTATATTAAAATAAAAGTTGCAAGAAAATTATTTCCTAATTTCCCCTTCTCCGTGGTATGTGAGACCATACATACACACACATATCTATAATTTTCTTCTCGAATTTTATTTTGACTCGGGGAACCCCTGGGTATGTTTTGTGGAGCTAGAAGTTTCCAATGGACACAAGTTCCAAGTTTCCAGAGTTTGAAAACTACTGACGTAGCGTAATCAATCAACAATTCATAAAATAACAGCAACAATCAATATGGGACGTTTCTGTGACGATAGTGAAACGAAATTTGGTGTAATTGGGATATGGCGGCAAAAAAGAACGAATCGAGTGCCTTTATTAACAACACATTAAGGGAAGAAGGATTCTATGGGATCGTGAACATATCAGTTAGCCCTCGGATGATTGAAAAAAAGTTGCTTGGTCTGATAAGCCATCAGGGCCGGCTCCAGCAGTTTTGCCCCCGGACAAAAATTGAAAATGTCGCCCCTCCCTCCAATGCCACCTCTCTCTCTCTTTCTGTATATATATATATAATTCTAAGTCTTGAAAAATTCAAAATAATTCGAAATTAAGAACATAATTACTTGTCATTATTTCAAACGAGTGAAATGAAAGAGAAGGAATTGTCTATTTAAGCAGGCCAATTTCTTCGAAAAATAGTCTACTGATGATGGGGATCACAAGCGTTTGTTTTAACTCATAGTAACTACACTCAAGACTAAAATAAAACATCTCCTGTGGCTTTCTATCTACCAAAACGTCTTATTACCTTTGTCAACTTTTGGATAGTTGAAACCGGATATCGTAAAGGTGAAAGGAATTTCCTTTGTGTTCTCATTAAGGAATGAGGAGTAAGTGAAAGATGTGTAAACATATTAAATTTCATTATTAACATATACTCCCGCCTCGAACCCTTTAAGTGTCAACATCAGTGCCTGTTTATCCATTGGGCGTTTGGGGCGGGCACCCAGGGGCCCGGATAAGCTAGACTTAACCAGGTTTTCTGGCAATGAATTTCGATCCGCCAGTGCGAAGGGGGCTCGTAGATCTTCTGCACCCAGGGCCCGAAATGAATTTAAATCGGCACTGGTCAACATAAAAGAAACCTGTCATTAAATATACATACAAAATAAAGATAAGATACGTTAAATGGAATACACAATTCAGATCTAATGGTATTTTAGAAGTTTATCAAATTTTTTGTAACAAAAAGGATATTTTTCAAATTGGATTCAAATGCCTCCCTTAAAATTTGCCATTGCCACTCCGGGCAAGGGCCCGTTTTGTTCGGCTCTAGAGCCACTTCTGAAGCCATTATTCAATTTGGTAGTTCTGATGGTGAGAAATGATAACAGGATTTGAGTGTGAATCGGAACTTTTTAGGCCATAGATCCAAGTTGCCAACAAGGCGCTGTGGAAACTACTGTTAACTGCATAAGGATGTAGGCTGTTTTACCATATTGACCATCACTGGCGTAGCTAGCTCTGAGTGGGCCCTGTATCAAAATTTCTAGCAGGGGAAGGGGGCTTTTTTTAAAAATTAATAAAAATGACCACATCAATTAAACTTATTTTAAAGTACCAAAATATTACATGTTGAGGCCTCTGTATTTTGGGGGATCCCATATAATTGATATGGCGGTAGCAACACCCTTGCTGACTCTTAAGATTTCATTTGTATTGAAAACATACTTATAGCCCTCATCTCCCGATATTAAAAGAACTTGAATATCTAAGACTAAAATCTATTTATTTTTTATGCCGCGTAACCCCTCTTTAGAGATGATTTCCGTAAAACTCGTTCTTAGCGAATCTCTACTCAACAAAAAAAGGCATGCTTACCAAACTTCAAGTATGTTGATCTCATAATTCAAAAATAGGAATATTTATGCATAACGCCCCTTAACCCCTCAGAACCCCCCTTGGATATCGATTTTTCCTATACTCTTTCTTGGCGGATCTCTTTTACGAGAAAGGAACATGCTTACGAAATATCGAGTCTGTAGGTTTAACAGTTTCGGAGATATCGTGATAAGTGAGTGAGAGTTGCTTTCCTTCTTTATTTAATTCCTACTATTGTAGTTCACTCTCTCCCTGCATATATATATATATATATATATATATATATATATATATATATATATTTATCTTGTTCAAATTTTCAATGGTTATAAAATACTTACTATTCATCCATTCAAATTCAAATACATTTTTTTAAACTTATAGTAGATGACACAAGAGGTTAATGCAGTTTTTTCAAATATTAATTCATTAAATTAAAAAATAAACAGTAACAAAAATAATAATCCAACACCATATATAGAAAAGAAAATCATTCTTTGTGTTCCTGTAGCGCAATGGATAGCACGATGGACTTCTAATCCAAAGGTGGTGGGTTTGAATCTCACCTGGGATGGCCCAATTTCTGAGAATGTGGTTCCTTTTTTTTACTGTACTATTTTATTAGAATAATTAAATTTAATTAATGAATAAATAGTAGCAAATAAAAAAAAGGTAGTCCAACTCCATATATAGGGAGGAAAAGGGAAAATTGCAAGAAAAATCGCTTTCTATTTTACCACTTAATAGTGTGATTCTGAATTATGTATATACTTATTTATATTAATTGTAATTATTTAATAAAAAGTAACTAAAATAAAATTTTTCTTTGTTGACCAAGTAGGAATTGATTAAAGATATTTTCTGTATTACTTGTTTTTAGATAAAAGTGCTAAACCTAAGTAAAGACGTAGTTTTTGGCACAGACGTGGACGAAGGAAACGACTTGCTGTGATCAACACAATGAATAAACCCCCAGTAGTTCAGTAAAAATGGAAATCGTGCACAGATATCAGGAACAAGTCGTCATTATTAATGTGAAGATAGGGAAAACGCGCACACACACAAAGACGAATATGCAATAAAAAGAAGGTCGAAAGGCATTATTACACATATTCCCTTCTACTAACTCAAGAGAGTTTTTGCATGCAATATTGATAAATAAATTATCTAAGCAAGATGACGACTGAGATTCTCCTACGAGACGAGTCGATAGACGATTGATGAGATGGGATGATAACGTCTCTGTGCGAGACTACCAATACAACTATCGCACCGAAACGACTCTTCTACGAAAGTTGTTTCAGTATTACAAACGATTCTTAACGTAAGAGAAGTAAGGACATGGGGGGGTGCTTTATCCCACTAACCTCGAATGTAGAGGCCGTTATGTTGATCCTAGCACGCTCATCTCAAGAAGTATTACGATGAATGAACGGCCTGAGCTCCAAGTTCACTCTTTTTTGACAAAAAATACTGTTAAAGGGCATACAATTTATTATACGTATATTAATCATCTCATATTGATTAAAAAAATCTTCCATGTGTATTTATTCCAAAAGTACAATGCGATAAACTTCGTTTTTACAGCAGATAGCCTAAGTTGATATCCTTCCTACTTAAGACAGTGTTTCTCAAACTTTCAATATTTGCCACCCAATATTCAATCATAATTTTTCTCGCGCCCCCTCAATACAATAACGATGTATTGAATTCAACAATACTATGCTTTGACGCTAAAGCTACAATACGACTTAAACCCTTTAAGTGCCACCGGCGTATATGAACGTCCCGCTCGGCCAAAGCATTGGTTGCCCCCGGACGTGTATATACGGCTTTCCGGAGTGTGATCTTTTCTGTGTACTGCTATCCATAAAATTATTCAGAAGGCCTTAGAATGCAATAAAAAATCCTTGACAGTGTTTGCAAAGGATTTACTTATTTCAGAGGATTTGCTTATTTATCCTTCCCCCTTCAATACATCACACTCACGCGTCTAAGTGGGAAACGGTGGCATTCGGGAGTGAATCGAGAGCTTTTTGACAATTAAGGGATTAATTATAAACCGTACAAATTTTCAAGACAAGTGTTAACTTTGTATATAATTTTATATATGACAAGTCCTTGGGATCACTTGTAATTATTAAATTTAGTATTGTTAAATTAATTAAAAAATACATTGTGCAGTACTGATATATTTACAAGTGTACTATATCGGTGTAAATGTGTGTATTTTATTTTTTTTATTATGTCAGAATGTATTTTGTTTGTTTATTTTCAGTAAATTCATAATTCTTTTAAGAGGACTTGGTACCCTACAAATCACAAACCTATCGTTTTTTTTATTTTCATTTAATGTTATTCTTTGCATTATTATCTTTCGATTGATATATCACTTGTGCATGTCGGAAAGTTAGAAGTTGAATAAAACTTCATTTGAAAACAAATTAGGCAATTCAGCCACACCCCCTTTTTAGAAAAAAAAGCTAAAAGATGCGTTATGATAAAAACAATCTATTTTATAAATAGAAATAATAACTATAAAAAAGAATGTGTAGTATTAAAAGCAGAATATTTCCGAGGCAATACAATAATGTAATTTTTCTTCCTTGTGAAATGTGTGCATGTAAAATTTTTAAATTAAGGCATTTTATATTAATAATTTTATAATTTCAGTTCTTATTCCTGATATATTTTTCATACAAATGTAATACTTTAATATTATAAGAAGAAAAACAGCTAAATTTTCTGTCGTGACAGAAAAAAAAATTTTTTAACGTTTTTCTTGTGCAATTAGTACTCTCTAAAAGTTGATCATTTATAAAAATGTGTTGGTTGAAAAAATATTAAAATGCAATTATTTTAAAGAAAAACGTATAACTAATGTCTTAAAGTAGGGTTTTAAGTTTAATTAAGCTTATAATACTTATTTTTTCAGAATTATAAACTTTAAAGTGGTTTTTCTCAGTTTGTGTTTTTCGAAACCTTAGTGCATTCAAAATGCTACTCCTTCGACAATTATTTACCAATCACTTCAATTTTTTTTCCTGTGTGTTAAAAATAAAGCATGTAATAAAATTAGGGATCCGTTTTGCTATAAACTGAATACTATTTTTAAAAAAAATATGTGAGACATGTTGGCTTTTTCGTTGATTTTTAGCCTGTATATCAACATTTTTTTTTTTCTCGAAAACGAATGAAGTTATTCTAAAATCGATCCCTAAAGTTGTTAAGAACATCCATAAGAACATTATAAAAAAATTTCAGGTCAAAAAATTAATTTTTTTACAAAAGGAGTAAAATTTTAAAATTTTCCCAATTTTCTTCAAAAAATTTAAATTTTTAAAATTGTGTGAATAATATATGAAAATTTTCATCTGGTAACATTTTCTTGAATAGAAACATTGTATAAAATGTTAAAATATAATTTTTAAATACGTAAATAAAGAAGTTTGCTCAAAGGGTGCCAAGTCCCCTTAAGTAATCTTTTGTTATATCGACTTTTCGATATGCCCACTCCCCCTTCGTAGAATTACCCCCTTAGGGGCGCACCCCACAGTTTGAGAAACGCTGCCTTAGGAGTTTCTAGAAACTGAAGATACAAATAAAATAGATTGCCCTTGATTTAAATCTCACAGAACATGGGAAGGGTACTTGCAGAGACTTCTTTCAACGCGCTTGGTTATTATATAACATATAATAATCACTACTTATTTTAAGCCTAATTGAAATAATTTTGAAACTATTAATAGCATTATTAAATTAATAACGAAACAGTTATAAAAAGTAGGTTACATTAGAAGAATTTTATTATGTATATATTTATATATATAATTAATATTAGCATTTAGTAGCAATCGTAAATCAACTGTGTTTAGTATTATTAAAATGTATATTATTATATAGAAAAAATATTGTTACTTTTAGTTATTATTAACTATTATTTATCACATTAATTTAATTATGTCACAACAATAAAAAGTAGATTAAATTACTAGAATGTTGGTTATTTTTAATACTCCATTAATCGTGCGTAAGAAAATAGCAACTTAAAAAGAGTTAATAAAATCCCTAATAATTTAAGTTTACAATCAATCATTCCTTGACGTCTAACAAACAAAAGAAATTAAAACTGTGCATCAATCGAAAGATTAAAGAAAAATTAATCAAATATCACACACAAGTGAATTTTTACTCCAATTTTAAAATTAAAAACCTCACAGTGAGGTGGAACTGATGCACGTTAAATATGACAAGGCTTCAACTGCTCAAGTGAGCAGGTTATGAAAGTTTGGAGAGTAGAGGGCCAACTCAACTTCTTGTACAAAAATATTTTGAAAAAAATAAAAATTGGACTGGTTTCACTTATTCCACCTCCTTTAAGCAGATCACTAACACAGAGTGAATGGTCTATATCAGGGGTCGCCAACCTTTTAGTTGTGGCGTGCCAAGCAAATCTACTAATATGATTCAGCGTGTCACACAGTAAGACATTTTTTAAACAATTCGAATCTCGCGATAATGTATGCAAAGCTAGAGGATAGAGATCAATATAACATAGGTTTATATTTTTATACATATTAATTTTGCATTATTTAAAGATATTAAACATGAAATACAACTATTTCTTCAACAAATATAAAAAGAATTAAAATTGTACCTATATTATGTATATTTTAAACATACAGAGTAGAACCAGTTTTTGTGCGGTCTTTTTTATGCGATTTTTTATGTGCGATATTTTTTTTTAATGCGGTGTGTGAATTTCAATGGCTTTGACGCCACTGTAATGTTTTCTATGTATTTACTAGTAGCGTAACGGATAATTTTAGGACCTCCCTCCCCCTTGAAAGTCGGATTTTGGCTTTAATATTTTATAAATAGGGTAAATACGTATTTAGCGTTACTCAAGCCTTGGGCTCCTAGAGTACTGCCCCCTTCCCCGTGCCAGGACTCAATGGCTTTGGCTCCACTGTAATGTTTTCTATCTAATTACTAGTGGTGTAACGGATAATGTTAGCACCCCCCTGAAAGTCAGGTTTTGCCTTTTATTTTATAAATTGGGTAAATATGTATTTAGCGTAAGTCAGGCCTTGTGCCCCTAGAGTCCTGCCCCCGTGATGCGGGTGTGTACGTTACGCTACTGAAATATAGACATTTAAAGACGCTCTGTTCATTTGTTAAAAACAGTCTCCGGACAATGCGCATTCAGTTGCTTTCCCTCAACGTTCCAGCAGCCCGCGCTTGTTCGAAGACGAAACTTTCAATGACAGTGACATTATTAATAATTTGATAAAGTATGAAGACGGACAAGAAGAACCAGATTCTTTGAAAGCGGATAAAATATATGCGGAGATCCAACTTTCCAAAAAATTGGAAAAGCATTTTCTTAAAATAGATACCAATTTCGAAAGAAGCTAGAAATTCCAAAAAAGGCTTCGATCATGCATAAATGGTTATCGTGACGTTTACAAGTAACTGACCACCCGTCCTTCGTCACAAAAACTTATCTCTTACTTTATGTTGCCAAAAAATAATTCATTTGAAATTGCACCTTCAAGTGACAAAAACGATTTTGAACTTATTCGTTACATGACTTTGGATTACGATGAGTAGTGATGAATTCTGTATGTGCATTTTAAAGACTTATCCGTACTTACAATGAGAAACTATATGTTTTTAAAATGTTTCCATGTGTAATATTTAATTATTTATTTTGTTTTAGAAGTACTCTTACATATAAATTTCGTAAATAATTGGCATATTTTATAAATGAGACTTTTTTTATGCGGTCCCTATCCACCTCATAAAAAAAGGTTTTTGTTGTATTTCCACGAATTAGTTAGTATGTAAGAGTATATATGAAATTTTTGAATATTTTTTTGTGCGTTTATTTTTACGCGGTCCCTATCTACCGCATAAAAACAGGCTCAACTGTATTTATTAAAACAAGAAATAAATAACATAAAACATAAGTTTTCCCCTTCAATACAGTTAAATAAAAAAATAAATATTTTAATTCGAAACTTGTCCCCCTGCACCACTATATTTCACATCGCAATATTAGGGGTATAATTTGTAACTTTCAATTTGACACGATTCCAAACATTCATTGTTCATTAATTTCTTTTCTGACTAAATATTTTTCACATGAGGAAAGATTTTTCCCTTCGATCTATAAAACCAAAAACGGAATGTGGAGTAGATACAATTTTCTTTTCTTCAAACAATTAAATCTCTCACGCAATGACATTCAATAATTTACAAAATAGCCGTAAATTTATCTTTAGAGTTAGTTACCTTTCAGATTTTTTCGTAATTCCGTAAATGTCCATAACTCTGAAGTAGTTTATCAAATAAGGTCCATTACAAATTTATCACCTTCCATCCACCCAAAATTGATAAACTTGTAGTGAAGTGCAGAGTGCCACTATAAGAATTGAATAGCATGTTATAGGTTGCCGACATCTGGTCTATATAACCTCCTTTTCTTTGTATATACAGAACTTGTTTTTGTGCGGTCCTTTTTTATGTGATTTGTTATGTGCGATTTTTTTTGTGTGATCTTTTTTTTATGCGGTATATGAATTTCAATGGCTTCGGCGCCACTGTAATGTTTTCTATCAATGTACACATGTACACTTCAAGACACTGTGTTCATTTGTTACAAGCAATCTCCCCACAATGCACGTTCAATTGTTTTCACTCAACTCGCTAGCAGCACGCGCTTGATTGAAGACGAAACTGTCAACGACAGTGACATTATCAATAATTTGATAAAGGATGAAGACGGACAAGAAGAACCAGATTCTTTGAAAGCGGATAAAATATATGCGGAGATCCAACTTTCCAAAAAATTGGAAAAGCATTTTCTTAAAATAGATACCAATTTCGAAAGAAGCTAGAAATTCCAAAAAAAGGCTTCGATCATGCATAAATGGTTATCGTGACGTTTCCAAGCAATTGACCAACCGACTGTCGTGGCAAAAACTTATCACTTACTTTATGGTACCAAAAAATAAATAAATTGAAATGGTATTTTCAAGTGACGAAAGCAATTTTAAACGAATTCATCGCAGAAAGATGCGTGTTTTGGATTACGACGAGTCGCAGGGAATTATGTATGTGCATTTTAAAAACTTTTCCATTCTTACAAAGAGATATTAAATGTTTCCATGTGTAATTTAATTATTTATTTTGTTTGGAAGCACTTTGTCATAAATTTCGTAAATAGTTGGCGTAATTTCTGAGTGCGACTTTCTTTTATGGATCCCGCTCCACCGCATAAAAAAAATTGTGGTTTGTCGAGAAAGCTTTTTGTTATATGTAAGTATTTATGAAATATATATATAAATATTCGCATAATTGTGTTTTGTGCGGATTATGCGGTCCCTATCTACCGCACAAAAACGGGTTTTACTTCACTTCCTTAACCACATTAAACATAATACACACAGAAAAATCATATAGACGCCATCTAGAGATACACATGAACCCTAACGATATTTTAAACTAGATTTCAAAAAATATTTTCATGGTACATAGCCCAAACCGCTGAAAACAATTAATTATGATTATGTATAGTGTTCAAATATTTCATGAAGAAAATGCTGAAATTAAATGAGAAGAATTAATAGTTTGTAATACTTTCCATCGTCAAATAGTAATTGAAAATTGAAAATAAAATAATATTTGTCTTATTTTAACAAACTCTACCAATAAACTGTGAACAATCGATTTAAATGTTCAATTGTAATTACAAACTCAAATAAATACATTTAAAATTAAAATCTTTGATAATGATAAAATTAGTACTTCTCTTTAATAATATTTTAATAATTTATTTATCAAAAATAATTGTCCACATTGTAATAAAATCCTTTTTGTACTATTAGTAAAATAATTGTGCAAAAGAAGTTTTTCTTTCTATCCTGTTATCTTAACATGACAGTAGCAAGTATAATGTGAATTAATATATTTTTACCAATATCAACAAAAGTTATCTCTTCTTAGTTTCGGAACCAAAATAGAAGTGACGTCATTGAACCTTCAACCTTTCGAAGTGACTTTTGAAATCTTTGACCTTGAATGCATGTCAAAAGAAGCATTTCTCGAAAAGATGTATGCCGTTTTCGCATAATTATATCATCGTTTACTGTCGGGATGAGCATTAAGTCGATTGCGGTCGACCGGTTGACCGCCTGAGGATTAGCAGTAAGTACATATTTACTGAAATATTCCAGATTGGTTGACAATAAGCAGACTAAGTCTTTTACTGATTATAACTATCATCACTAAGTCTAGATGAAAATGTTTTATTTTTTAATGTATTTTAAATTGTTTCGTAACATATGCATTATTTGATATTATTATATTCGTAGCTATTATTATAAGTTTGTATCTTTCTTTTTGCTTTAAGCGTGGTCTTAAAAGTTTATTTTATTGCAGTTACGTAGGTAAATACATATTCCGAAATTCTTATTAGTTATAATAAATATTGTAAACTTTTTCTTAGCTCACTGGGTGGATTGCCACACCTTGAAAAAATTAGAAGTAGCCCGAACCCTGGAACAGTGTGTCCACCCCTGATTTACTACTTCTTAAACGGGAATCGGGAGACATTTTGATGCATGAATGAGTTCTCGATAATTCTCTTTCCATGTTTTCCTGTTACTAATTTTTACAATATTAAAAAGATTTGGATACTTCGAACTGCTTAGAAATATTAGCTTGCATTGGCAAATATCCAAATATATCACAAGAGATAATACATATTTCAAATGAAGGCTTGAATAATATTCAGAATATATAGTGATTTTTTTTTAAAAAAATTATATTAAGTATGTATATTTTCTATATTTGATGCAAAAAAGTCTAATTGAAAAAGCTAAAAAGACATGTTTAAGTAAGTTTTGAATGACATTCAATGTTATGTGAATCATCTACAGAATTACTTTCCAATAGAAATTAAATCTGTCTTAAAAATTATTTAATATTATGGAGCAATGGGAAATATTTTACACGTTATTTAAGGAAATTCATTAATTTAACACATTAACTTTGAATAAATCCATTATTTTTGAGTTGCGCATTCTAAACTAAAACCATGGCGGCCTTGGAATTTTATTTATGTAAGTCGGAGGATTTTTTAAAAAAATTCTTTTTCTATTATTTGTCAGATCAATCATTCGTATAGCATTAAAAACAGTGGCAATGATTTCTGCTTCCCAATGCTGTACTTGTAATTTACATCAAATTAAAATATTGTGGAAAAGTGTTCTGTAGTTCGAATTTTTAAAGAAAATGTTTAGCTAACTTATATTTAATCAAAATATTATCAAATCACAGATTAAATTTAATTGGATTTGAAACTTTAAAAATTGTCTTAGAATTTTAATTGTTTGAAATCTTTTAAAATTGTTTTAGAAACTTTATTAAGAAATTAATTAGTAATAGGAAATAATGTTTTCTTTAAATTAATCACCTTTCTAACTGCAATTCTCAAATACTGGTCATAATAGAAGTAAGAATTAAAATCGTTTGTCATTTCAAAAAAGGAATTAATATCAGAACTGATTTTATTTGTAGAAAATAATAAGAAAATGTTTGCTTTTTCGAAAGTTGTATAAAAATAATTTGCTTGAATTAAGCGTCTTGTGTTGTTGTTATACAACGTAGTTTATTGTCTACTGTCAGAAATTAGGATACTTTTTTGTTTCGCTGGCGCAAATCTCGCCAAGTTGATGTTATTGGCGACAACACATATTATACACATAAAAATATTAATAAATATTTGTTTTCATTGGTTTTTCATCCATCTTTGATACAATATGAAAAAGACATTACTGATAAGAAAAGATCACGACTTGTTTTGTAAATGTGGTAGTAAAAGGTTACCAGCGAGAATATTCAGTTTGTCGTCGGTTGTGTCATTTTTGGTGGCTTTAACGCTTGCGCTAGCGAAATGAAAAAGTATCGAAATTAGTTTTACGGTGTTTTGAACCTTATAATACTAAGTGAATCTTTGTTACATAGACAGTTATTTTTATTTTAAACATATAGCAATTATTAAATTTTTCTTCCTTTTTATTTTAAGTTTATTTTACCCTTTTCAGGTAGTGAAGAATGAAGAATGCCTCTCTTAATAGCTCCAGAAGCTGGGGAATAGCTTTGGTGTGTAGTTTTATAAATTTCCTTCACTTAGGAATAGCTAGACAGTCTGGTTTATTGTATTTAGCAGCAATATCAAGATATGATGCCAACAGGAACCAAGCTTCGTTGCCTTTTGTCTTGTGTTACACAGTCAGAAATGTTTCAGGTTTGTTTTTTGACTCACATATCTTTCCTGCCATTTTAAGGTGTAAATTCTTATTTTAACCCCTTAACTGGCTTGACCGTACACAGTACGGGTTACCGAAAGCTCGCCACAACCGGTTTGCCCGTACACTGTATGGTCACTGATATTTTCCTCACTCTATCTTTGATTTGCACATATTTTTACTTCCTATAGTGAGATTATTAGTTCTAGTGTTTTTAAGAATACAGTTCATACACACAGTGCTGAAATATTTTTCTACCAAGATTTTCTTTGTGGTGAAGACAGAAATTAAGATTCTTGAAAATTTTCGATGAAGAACAGGGGTTAGCAATGGAATGTGAAATTTGTTGCTTGAGAAGAAGTGAAAATGAAAGATAATCGAGAAAAGCTTTTTTATCCCCGTCGCCATTGCAATGCAAGACTTGTTATTACACGTGCTTCAAAGTGTGTGTGCATATATATATACACCCGTACACAAAATCCTCAACCATTTGTAAAAGAGGTACGAACATGAAATTTTTTTTGGTAAATATGAGAGAAATTTTTTTAAGATATGTGAAACATTCTTCACAGCATGCAGAGTGTACTTATAAAAAGCAAACATTTATAAAATAAAAAACTTTAAAAACTTTAAAACTGCAAATTAAAATAAAATGCTTTCCATTTTCGCATTTTGTTAAGTATTGTACTTAGTTATATGCAATAAAAAAGTGTGTCTTTTTTTGAACATTTTGGGCAAAAAATTGACCGCTCAAGGGGTTAAATAAATATTCGCGACCTCAACGACCGCTAAAATTAATTGGGCTTGCAGCTGTAGATAACATTAAATTTGCACAGTAAACAAATTAAATAAAATTACCACTACTTTATTTATATTTAATGATTTTTATGATACATTTTATAAATTTTCGGTGATGAAACGTTAATTAATGTATGCAATCATTTTTAAAATGTGCAGCCTTTCACTTTATCAGTTTGGCCTACCCCTGGTTTATAATAAATATATATATATATATATATATATATATATATATATATATATATATATATATATATATATAATTTCTGATTTATACTGTTCTATAAAACAATAATTTCAAAAACAGCATAAAATTGTTTGCTACTTTTAGAACAAAATTAAGCGTGGTTTCTTTTTTTTTAAGATTTTTTGTTCGCAGTATTTTTCACAAATATAATTTCTAATTCTCTTATGTTGAAGTAAGTCTCTTGAAAAAATAATTGTAGACCAAATTCTAGTTTTCTGAAGCATATTTTGTGCACAAATTTTTTAAGGCATACTTTATGCATAAATACATCAATGAAAAGGAGTTCAAATAATTTTCAATCAAGTGTGCAACAGTGGTCCTTAAACTTTCGACAGTCGCGACGCCTTTATGTACCAGCCAAACATCGTTGACCCCCAAAATTTTGAACACTCTTTCCTGATTCCCAACAAATTGCTGAGTGATTTAAAGGTTCCTCAATAGTCCTAAGTCTGCCTCTGCTATTTATAGACGTTTTAATACTTTTTCCCTTTAAGAAAACAGAAAACATCTAATTATATGTGTATATAAAGACTAGCTGGTATACCCGTTCTTCGCACGGGGAATTGAAAAATGAAGAAATACAGATTAAAGGATAAAATTTTTTTAATCAGTCAATTTTATGTGAACTGCAAATTAAACAAAAAAAGCCTTTTGCATATCTCAGCTGAGCAAAAAAAAAACATGTTAGTTAAATTTTAAGTCTGTAGATCTAATAGCTGATAAAAAGGATTTTTTTTTTATTTATAACTCCCCGTGACTCTCTTGTGGGTCAATTTTTGGAAACATCTTCCTAAGCTGATCTCTACTCAGCAAAAGTAACACATTGTTACAAATTTTGTGTAATGGATGCTTAAAATAGTGTAAATAATTTATATCTAGAAGTGTAATTCGTTAATATTACTTTCTGTTCGACATAATTCTTTTCATTGGTATTTTTTCTACACTTGCAAAAAATGCAGAACGATAGTTATTATTATTTTTATATTTAAAAAATGCAACATCTGCCTATTGAATTAAAATTATAGCATTATAATTAACTACTAACCACAAACAAATTATGAAAATTTGTCCAAATGTTGTAGTGTGAAAGACAAAGTTTATCTACTTTAAATATCAAAAGCGATATAAAAGTAAGTTTTATTCTGAATTAAAAAAATAGTGATTACACTGATAAAAGCAATAAATTAGAACCGAGAACGCACTGTTGCCTGGCGTAAACAAAACAAAAGGGAAAGTTTTGCTTCACGCATAAAAGATAGATATATGCTGTCGTGAGCTCACAGACCTATATATCTTTGACAGTATTACGGATAGCTACGTAAGCCAATAGCAGCCTCCGGACTGAAGTGGTCATTTTGGTCTAGTGGTATGTTACGTGCTTGCGAATCAGAAGCTACCGAGTTCTATCCTCCACATTGGATCACTTCCGGGTCCGAGTTTCCCTGAGACTGTGCTGCAAGGTTTAGGTAGAAATCTTAGAGCCCTATGTTCGCATTTATTGGGTGCACTTGATTACGATTTCATGTTTAAGGATGACAACGATTGCCCCCAAAGGGTTCAACTAGCTGATAGATTTCGAAAGACTGGAAATATTCGACGGGATAAATGATCAGTCAGATCTCCAGATAAGAATTTCGCAGAGAATAAATGAGATGCTTTTGGAAGGATTCATAAACTGTCATACTTCCATCATGAATTCACGTAGTGCACACAAGTTATAAAGGGTGTTTTTTTAGAGGTATAGAGAACTTTTTAAATTGCAATAAAACAACGATGTATAATTCGATTGACATGAATTTTTTTTTATTCGAAAGATAATCTTGTGGAATTACATTTTAAATATGATTTCTGGCATATGACTGCCACGGCTGGCTCGGATGTAGTCCAATCTGGACGTCCAATTTTCGATGACTTTTTCCAACATTTGTGGCCGTATATAGGCAATAACACGGCGAATGTTGTCTTCCAAATGGTCAAGCGTTTGTGGCTTATCCGCATAGACCAATGACTTTACATAGCCCCACAGAAAATAGTCTAGCGGTGTTAAATCACAAGATCTTGGAGGCCAATTCACAGGTCCAAAACGTGAAATTAGGCGGTCAACAAACGTGTCTTTCAATAAATGGATATTGGCACGAGCTGTGTGACAAGTTGCGCCGTCTTGTTGGAACCACAGCTCCTGGACATCATGATTGTTCAATTCAGGAATGAAAAGTTAGTAATCATGGCTCTATACCGATCACCATTGACTGTAACGTTGTGGCCTTCATCGTTTTTGAAGAAGGATTCCACCAGCCCATAAAGCGCACCAAACAGTCAGTTTTTCTGGATGTAACGGTGTTTCGACATACACTTGTGGATTAGTTTCACTCCAAATGCGGCAGTTTTGTTTGTTGACGTAGCCATTCAACCAGAAGTGCGCTTCATCGCTAAACAAAATTCGCTTATGAAAATCGGGAACAACGGCAATCTCGTTTTGGGCCCATTCGACGAATCTACGCCTTGCTTGATTATCGTTTTGATGAATTGCCAAACCAAACTGAGAATAAATCACTTGACAGCTGTTAAATCGGTCACCATCTTGGAAAGTAATGCCAACTTAAACTTCTATACCTGAAAAAAAAACACTTTTTATAACTGTGTGAGATGGATGGGCTCTCCCATCCATCAGTGTACGAGAGTTAGAAGGAAGATTAGCTTAAGTCAAAAAAATATAATTTATTAACAACTGAACAATCCAGGTTAGGAAATACACGTTTAAGGGGACTTGGTACCCTACAAATCACAAACCTATCGGGTTTTTTTTTATTTTCATTTAATCTTATTCTTTGCATTATTATCTTTCGATTGATATATCACTTGTGCATGTCGGAAAGTTAGAAGTTGAATAAAACTTCATTTGAAAACAAATTAGGCAATTCAGCCACACCCCCTTTTTAGAAAAAAAAGCTAAAAAATGCGTTATGATAAAAAAAATCTATTTTATAAATAGAAATAATAACTATAAAAAAGAATGTGTAGTATTAAAAGCAGAATATTTCCGAGGCAATACAATAATGTAATTTTTCTTCCTTGTGAAATGTGTGTGCATGTAAAATTTTTTAAATTAAAAGGCATTTTATATTAATAATTTTATAATTTCAGTTCTTATTCCTGATATATTTTTCATACAAATGTAATACTTTAATATTATAAGAAGAAAAACAGCTAAAATTTCTGTCGTGACAGAAAAAATATTTTTTTTTAAGTTTTTCTTGAGTTTTCTTGTGCAATTAGTACTCTCTAAAAGTGGATCATTTATAAAAATGTGTGGGTTGAAAACATATGAAAATGCAATTATTTTAAAGAAAAACGTATAAGTAATATCTTAAAGTGGTATTTTAAGTTTAATTAAGCTTATAATAATTATTTTTTCAGAATTATAAACTTTAAAGTGGTTTTTCTCAGTTTGTGTTTTTCGAAACCTTAGTGCATTCAAAATGCTACTCCTTCGACAATTATTTACCAATAACTTCAATTTTTTCCTGCGTATTAAAAATAAAGCATGTAATAAAATTAGGGGTCCGTTTTTCTATAAACTGAATACTTTTTTAAAAAAAAAATGTAAGTCATGTTGGCTTTTTCGTTGATTTTTAGCCTGTATACAACATTTTATTTTTTTTCTCGAAAATGAATGAAGTTATTCTAAAATCGATCCCTAAAGTTGTTTAGAACATCCATAAGAATATTATAAAAAAATTTCAGGTCAAAAAATTAATTTTTACAAAAGGAGTAAGATTTTAAAATTTTCCCAATTTTCTTCAAAAAATTTAAATTTTTAAAATTTTCATCTGGTAACATTTTCTTGAATAGAAATATTGTATAAAAAAATGTTAAAATATAATTTTTAAATACGTAAATAAAGAAGTTTGCTCAAAGGGTGCCAAGTCCCCTTAAGTAAGTATGGGAGCAAAAGCGTGGTAGACTAGATAAAATTAATATTAAATTTTAAATGGAATCCCTTACTCTTGGAAGGTATTGGCAATACACGTTTCATATAATTAAAATTTCGCTCTAAGTCAATATACTTCAACCTGACACTATTCCAATTTAAATATCTAATTGACCAAATTATCAATCTTTAATTTTAAATATTACGCGAATAATCTGCGAACCACTTTCGACTATCTTTCAATTACTTTACATTAATCACTGACTTCTATCATCTTGTTCCTAACCTCACTCTCACATCAAACCTGAAAGCTAATATTTATTAATATTAATATTTAATATAATGCTTGATCTCCATTAAGTTACATCTTCGGGAGAAAGTTTTCAACAGAATAATATTTAAAGAAACAGTTTTTCCCCCAAGAGGATTAGCAAGAGGTTCGCGAATATATAGACCCGTTACAACTGTACTGTAATGAGAGATACTCCTAACTAATTCCTTTTTGTGCCCCATCATATTACTATTTTATAAACTTTTCTGCGCTTAAGCCGTATATATGATCCTGCATTTGTTGTATCTATAATACAGTATTTTTTTAATATCATCCTATAAATGTACTTAATGTTTTAAAAACTATTATTTTAAAATAAATGTTATAATTTTAAAAATCCTAAATATAATCAAGTAAAAAAGACATTTTAAACATCTTGGTGTATTTGATCGTTTATAAATGCACTAATTTAAAATTTTTATGCGGGCAATTTTGTGTTGTTTACTAAACGACTTTAATATAAATTTCAGACTTTCTAATCACTGCATTGTGAGAATACAACATTTTAATTAAAAAAAAATTGAGCATTTTAATTACTCGACTTTTTATGGTCACGAACTCATAGCCGGAGTGTCACGAGTTCGAGTTCTGGTGCCACTGAAGATCCGCCGTGTAGAGCGGGCCGATGCACGTAAAATATGTCGAAGTTCAATGTCCTCCCGTTGGTGAGGTGCGGTATTTAAATGAGGGAGATGGTAGCTCACAGGTGTCGACTTCATCCCTTGACTAAGGTTCAAAATTACGAGATCCGTCGCCAATATGCTTTGTGTTGTTTTATTCTTTCTATTGTTTACAATTCTCTTTATTTCAATGATTTTCCTACATTTGAGTTAAACCAGTGCTTTTCAAACTTTCAATGGTTGCGACTCAATATTCAATTATAATTTGCATTGCGCCCCCCCCCCTCCATACAATAACGATGCATTAAATTCAATAATATGATACTTTGATGCTAAACCCACAATACGACTTTAACCTCTTAAGTCTCTCCGACTTATATAGAGTCTTGCTCAGCCAGTGTGTTAATTGCCCCCAGACGTATATATACGTCTTTACAAAGTATAATCTTTTCTGTGAACTGCTATCCATAAAATTATTCCGAAGGCATTGGAAAGCAATAAAATTACCTTGACAGTGCGAAGGATTTACTAGTTTCAGAGAGGATTTGATTATTTATTCCTTTTCTACACCACATTCGCTTGCCTGCGTGCTAAACGATGGCATTGGGGAACGAAACGCGCAATTTTTAATTGGCATTTAAGAGACTAACCCAGTGTTTCTCAAAGTTTCAATACTGGCGACCCAATTTTCAATCATAATTTTTGTCGCCCCCCCCCACGTACAACAATAATGTATTTACTGCTAAAGCTACAATGCAATCTTAATTATAAACTGTATAAGTGTTAAATTTTGTATATGTTACTTTTAAATAATATATACTAAAATTTTACTTTCTTTTATTTTGTCAATATTTTTTCTCTTGTTCTCCCCACTGGACTTGCGCCTCCCCATTTTCTAAATCCCGGCCCCCAGGGCAGCCAATTGGAGTCAATGTTCACTATACCCAGCATCCTATCAGAGAGCAACCTCTAAGCTCACAGCGAAGCCAAAAAACTCAAAAACTTTCCACCCAGATGAAGCACCATAGCCACGCCTCCCGGATTCCATCGTTCGACCAATCGCCATCATGCCACTCAGCAGAATGAAAAAACCCACTTTTGTCATGCCCAGCATCATAGACTATCACGATATGTGATTGAGGACTGTTTTTACAGTCCGAACGCCTAAAGGAAAACGTCTATTCAACCAAATTAAACAAAATGTTTTTTTTTTCTTCTTTAATTTGGTTTTGGGATCAAAGATAGCTATTTGATGAAAGAAAAACGCCAGATGATAAACATAAATTATATCAGTGTTGTTGTGTTTTTTTTTATTATGGAAGAAAGTATTTTGTTTTACTTCTTTCCGGTTATTTTTTTTAATCTTTAAATTTTCGATATGCTCGCGCCCCCCTTGTAGGGTTATTGCACCCCCCAAGGAGGGCGCGCCCCACACTTTGAGAAACACTGGACTAACCGTACAAATTATCCAGATAAGTGATACTGTTGGCATATAATTTTATACATGACAAATCCATGGGGGCAGTGGTAATTATTAAAATTGTCCTTAACGTAGTATTGTTAAATTAACTATAAAATAGATTGTGCAGTACTGATACATTTATAAGTGTATTATAATGTAAATGAGTATTTTATTTTTTATTATGTCAGAATGTATTTGTTTACTTTCAGTAAGTTAATAATTTGTTTAAATAATATTTTGTTTTCGACTTTTCAATATGCTCGCGCCCCCTTGTAGGGTTATCACACCCACTAGGGGGCGCGTCCCACAGTTTGAGAAACAATCGAGTTAAACACTTGATTTTAAAGCAATGATGATAATACAATTATATGAATAGTATTTTTTACTGCCATACATACATGGACATTAAGCTGATGTGATGTGTCATTCTTCTTCGTTTCAAAAATTTAAATAAAAGTACTTTCTTATCAATAATAAAACTTAAATTTTAAAGTTATTCCACTCTTCTGTCATTCTAAAAATATCTCGGAGCATGCTTTTTATTATAGTTACATTTCCTCTTCATGTGGTAACTTTTATTGAAATAAACAAATAAGTTTTTTTTAGCTAATGTGCCCAAGTTATACAAATTATATGTTAAGTATGCTGTCTTCCTTAAATTATTTAAAGCCATCAAAATCCATCACGTAAATTAAATTATGTACCTAACTCTAAATATATCGTTTGATACTGTTACGAATTTTGTATAATTAATGCTCAATTTCATCTCAAAATAGTGTAAACAATTTATATCTGGATGTTTAATAAGTTAATACTACTTTTTATTGCATTTATTTTATGATAAAAATTGTAATATTCGCAAGCAACGACATCCCTTACAATATAATGACATTTCAATAGAAACTTGGCGAAATATTGGTTATACGGCGAAGTTGGCGCCATTTTTGATGACGAAATTTGTTGACTTGGCTATCATTCTAGAAACATCGATATGGTAGCCAAATTGCCAAATTTGTAAAACTTTGGTAAGTAAAAAGAATAAAGTTTGTAAGTTTAAAGCATAAAAGTTTGTAAGTTTAAAGTATAAAATTTTGTAAGTTTAAAGTATAAAAGTTTGAAGTTCAAAGTAAAGTAAAAGTTTGTAAGTTCAAAGTAAAATAAAAGTTTGTAAGTTCAAAGTAAAGTAAAAGTTTGTAACTTAAAAGTAAAGTAAGGTTTTTTACACTTTTTCGTGAGTAAAATTTAATTCTCCAATTATTTCCAGAAATTACTGGAGAAAATATCACGATCTATGTCGAAAGCAGATTTTTCTAGATAGAGCTTAAAGGCAGCCGTGCAGACTACAAATAGCATTCGCTTGCAGAAACTGAGTCAGTATTACTTCGGCTGTTGAAGAAGATGAGAGGTTGCTTGTGGATAATCTTTAATATTGCTTATATTTTTAGACACTGAATGTTATGTCTGAGTGCTATAGAAGGTGGGAAAGCTTTCTGGGATTTATTGTGCGAATTTTAGTGCCCTATCCCTTACTTTAAGAGGTCTCAGGGGTGTTAAATTTCTCTAGAGGTCTGAAAATATAAACAATTTTCAAACAGGTATAATTTTTTTAAATTTAAACTAAATGATTCGAATCTTTTACACATTATTTATAAAAGAATGGGTCTTCAGAAAAGTATAAAATTAATAAAATATAATAATAATTTTAAAAATCATAAGCATATGTAAGTTCCATGATAAATATTAAGTATTTTTTGCGTTGCGCACACTATTTTCTAAAATAGTAGCCTCTGATGTATAAAACTTTGTAGAATTATAAAAGGCATCATACTCTTTAAACCTACCTAATTTTAGTATTACACTGGCCTCAAAAAGTTAAGGTACAACATGTTTTTCGAAGCTCACCATAAAAAAATGGCAGTAACAATAAAATGCATAGTTTACATGAATGATAATAACAAACTTTAAAAACATTAATGCAAAAACGATTGCTACAACTTTTATTTTATAGAAAAGAACGTATATTTATGAGTGAGAGAAAAATATGCAAATATCAAGCTTTCGTACTTTTGTGTGTAAGTTGTGTTGATTTTCAACAGTTGTTGGCAGTTTCGGTGACAATAGTCAATAGAGTTTAGAAAATGTCTCAGAGACGTCGTTTACCCAATTCGTTAAGGTGGCCGGCAGTTGGATGAATGGAAATGGGATTGTCGCAGGCTGATGCTGCTAGACGTCTCAATGTGTCTCGTAGTGTTGTTCAGCGACTTTGGGATCAATACCAATCCGAAGATTCTGTGTCCAGAAGACCTGTTCCAGGCCGACCACGAGCTACAACACCTGCAGAAGACCGTTTTCAGCTCTTTCGGCACGAAGGAGAAGAACCACTACTGTGCCGCAGCTCGTTGCAGACCACTTTCAAGCATCAGGAAGAAGAATCTCCACTACTACGGTGCGAAATCGTCTTCACAATGCAGGTCTGTATGCAAGAAGACCAGTTGTGTGCGTTCCCCTCAACGGACGACAGCGAAGGAACCGCTTATGCTGGGCAAGAGAACATGTTTCTTGGACGCAGCAACAATGGGCTTCTGTGCTGTTCACAGACGAGTCCAGATTTACAATGGAGAGTGATTCAGGGCGTCTACTGATCTGGAGGGAACAGCGCACTAGATACCATCAATCCAACACTGTTGAAAGACACAGTTATAGAGGTGGTGGAATCCTGGTTTGGGCAGGGATCTCGCTCGGTGGCCACACTGACCTGCATGTGTTCCATGGAGGAACCGTAACTGGTCTTAGATATCGGGATGAGACCCTTGATCCATATGTCCGCCCATATGCTGCTGCTATTGGTAACGACTTCATTCTGATGGATGATAATGCACGACCTCACCGAGCTCGGATTGTTGAGGAGTATCTGGAGGATCACGGTTTGGAACGAATGGAATCGCCAGCTCGATCTCCAGACCTGAATCCGATAGAACATCTTTGGGACTATCTTGGCAGAGAGGTTGCTGCTTTAAATCCTCCTCAAGGTCGTTACATGAGCTGAAACAAGGCTTACTCTGTGTCTGGTCTTCGCTTCCTATTCCGGTGTCCGACAACTTAATAAACAGCATGGGAAATCGATGCCGCCAATGCATTCAAGTTAGGGGTGGACACATTCCTTATTAGAACCCATTTTTGTATTGTTTTTATGCCATTTTACCACATAACACTGTGATGTGCTGTTTTCTCCAAGAATGGACTTTTCCGCAGAGATTGCTTTTTTTGTTATAAATCATTTTTGCAATACACTTATACAAATTTCTATGCCGCATTCAATAAAAAACTATTTAATGCACATATCCTCCAAATTTTTTGTTTCTACATTCATTCATTTGCAAATTAGACACAAAAACCCGGTTGTACCTTAACTTTTTGAGGCCAGTGTATATATCTTTTGTATTTCAAAATATTTGTAAAATATTGCGATTTTTTAAATATTTTTTAAAAATGTATTTTTTTATTTATTAAAATATATAAGTTATTATTATATTTATATAAAAATAGCTACAGTGTATTAATAATACATTTAACTTTATAAATCAACTTATAGCTAGTAATTAAAGCTATTATTTTAAAAAATAGCATGTGCGACGTAAAAAACTTAATAAATAGTTTTTATAGAAAATTTTCTTATTTTCATATGCTTATAATTTTAAAAATTATGATTATATTTTAAACATTTTATACTTTTCTGAAGACCCATTCTTTTATAAATAATGTGTAAAAGATTAGAATTATTTAATTTAAATTTAAAAGAATTATACCTGTTTCAAAATTGTTTATATTTTCAGACCTCTAGAGAAATTTAACACCCCTGAGACATCTTAAGGATTGTTTTCCCTGAATAAATTTTCATTGCTCTTAAAGAACTGTTTTGCTCTTTGAAACTTATGGCATAAAATTCAAGTACGCAATAATATTATTCGTTTCATTTTAGTATTTTATTGAATTTGCCTACAGTCAATTTGCTCAATCTAACGAATGATAAATTGAATTCATTAAATTAATTCACGTTAAATATTTTCTGTATTATTTAGGTCCACTGATTGGATATCTTGGGCGAAAAGTAGGATTGGAGACAATAATTGTAGTCGGCTGTATTATAGCATCCATCGGAATGGGAGCGTGTTTTTTTGCTGAAGACATCTTTACTATTGTAGTATTATGGGGAGGTGTTTTTGGTAAGCTTTTTTCAATGCTTTATCATATAGTATATACGCGGAAATGATTCTGATGAAAGTTTCTCATAATGCTTTCGCATTTGTGTGTGCTAAAGATAAATACAAGACCGATAAAAGCAAAATATGAATTTAACAGTACTTGCAAAAAAAATTTACTTTACGTACCATCTAAGCATAGATATGATTTACATAACTGCTTAATACATTTTTAAAATAATTTCATACAATGAAATATTAGATAAAAAAAAATTTTTTAGATGTTTGCTAAAATCGTTTTTGATGTTTCTCTGGTGAATCAATACATAAGAATATTTTCGAAATTTAAAATTTCTTCGATATGTAAAGAATACTGTTGCCGTTGCTTGAATTCGAATAATAGTCACAGATGGAGATAATACATATGTTTATATTACAGAAAATAAACATTTACAGTTAAAATTTACACTTAAATTTAAGCAGCAATGCGGGTAAATGAAAATTACACCTTTGAAAGTGCTTTGGATTGGTGCGGACAAAGACCTTGCGTCCTGTTTGTAGCTGGGTTTGTTGTTAAAGCACATAATCCGTCAGAGCTTTAATCTCCCATCTGAGAAGTGAAATAGCATGAAAATTGATTTACTTGCCCATGTCAATAAAAGTTTAATAAAATAAAAGGATACTTAAACCGGAAAAATTACTTAAGAATTTTAATTTAGGAAGAAAATAGAATATTAAATGCATTTGCAAAACACTTTTCGAAAAGAAAGTAGCTTTTTTCAAAGCTAGAAGAAATTTTCAAAATGTTACTGAGATCAGAACACTTTAAATTTGCGTGAGGCTCTCTCGGCAAATGAGAGCATCGGGAGAATATAATGCTCGACCCATGGGGTGGCAGCTATTCGTGGTAGTGGTGTGTGTGGAAAAACTAGGAAAGCTTGCTACCTTCTCACTTGGCGAGAGGGAGCTCTGTGATTGGCTAATGCGTTAAATGGATGCCTTTGGTCCCGGGAAGGGTACCATCGCTTTGTCCAGGTGAGAGGGATTCCAATATCCGTACGACCAATGGAGCTCTCTGATTGTTCGTGCCTGTCTTGGAGTTAGCAAAGTGTTTCTTACGAGCGATCCCGGTACGGGGGTCTTAAGTTTCAGTTGAGTTAGGAGTGCGGGAAAGTATGGTGAGCTCAGTCACAGTTAAGTGAGATGTGTAGGAAACAAATATATCTCTTTTATTTTAAGATAAATATAATTTTTGTTCTTATCATAATGTTTACAATTCAATATTTGGTAAATTTTCATGTGTCAAAAACTTATTCAATTGAAAAAAAAATTCATTTAGGCATGCTAATTCATTGAACCAATGATATTTAACTGTGTAAAGTTTTGGACGTTACAAGATTAAACTAAATTTGGAAAAGCCGGGTTGATTTCAATGAAGTCTCCGTTAGTGTCACAATTATTTATTAATTTAAGCTAGGTTACACAAAATAACGATTCATTAACAAAAATAATTCGCCAAAGAACATAAATGGCTTTTCATTGTGACCACATTCTCTCCTCACCTGACCTCTACTGAAGATGTGTGGTTGCAAGAGAGCAGTTCTGCTTCGTTGGACAGTCAGTTACAGTTATTATGATAAGGATAGTTACAACTATTATTATCTATTATTGTAAACATCGAATTTTGAGCACATATAGCTATCACATAGTTTATACTTTTCATATTTGAGAGTCTTTAACTTTATGTTGCCATTTCTTCGCCTATTGTTTACATTTTCCCTTATTTCAAAGAAATTTATTAAAAAATTAAAATTTGAGGAAAAAAATAGTTACCATTTTGATTTGAATCTAAGCCACATTTTTTTCTTAATCTTAATCCTATTGAAATCGGGTGCAGCTGAGAATCGAAGACGAAAAAGTTTCATTGGATGGGAAAATTAAACGTGATATTGACGGTTAGAGCAATAAATTTTCATATGTATAACAATACCTTAACAAAATAAACTAACTATTCACATCTTAATAGTTCTCAGTTTAATTATTTTTAATTACGTAAATATTGCAGATGAATAAGAACCTTTTTACATTATTTTTAATTTTTTTTTCACAAAAACATGTTGAGAATTGAAGGAGGCTTAGATTGGAATAAATACGGTATTATAATCTTTGCATTCTTTTTACTTTTGCTTACATAAAATAGATCGATGCAGATCATCAATACATAATTGAGATAATGGCATGGTGCAATTTAAAAAGGAATTTATTGGAATCATTTTATCACTTGTTATAAAACAGGGTGATTCATAAAGAAGTATACACTTGTTATGAACGTTTGGTTCTATAAGGTTAAAAAAATAGAAAATTTATTTAAAGAATTCGAAGAACACTTTTTTTTTTCATTAGACTTAGTTGCGCTAACATCAAAACTTTGCAACTTGTCTAACGCCAAAATACGGACTGTTGCCAATTGGGTAAACTGAATAAGGTTACAAAGAAATTGCTTCCAAATTTACAATTATAAATATAAATACAGTTAGTTTTCATAAAATACCAACTATAGTAAATTACAAATGCCTAAATATAAAATTAGGAAATTCATTTTAAAAATTAATTATTTTTCTATTTCTAATGTTCTTTAATTTTATTACCTTTTTGTTTGTTGAGTTAAATAAATTTGTCTCAACACACTTTCCTAAAGCTGTAAATCAGCAACAGTCAAAGACATCCGCCATTTCAGTGTATCGTAAAAAAAAAGGTAGATATACTTATACTTTTATTAAAGTTTGTGTCTCCCACCCTCCACCCGACTAAAATGACGCAGGCAATAGTTAGTGCAAAACGCGAGAAATTCTCCTAAGATAAATGGGTTCTGTAACGAAAGAAAGATTTTGTCCCTTTTTTTCATGAGTAAACTGTCACAGGAGCCGCTTTTTTGTATATGTTAACTCTGTTGATGTCACAGTTTCTAGACTACATTGACAACATCATTCTCCAAATGGATTATGCACCACTACAGTGATCGACCTATGTACGAGATTACCTCAATGAGCATCCCCCTTATTGATGGATTGGACGATCCCCGAACTGACCAACATGCCACTGACCCAATGACCACCCAGAAGTCCTGACTTAACACCATGTGATTTCTTCGTGTGGGGGGGTACGTAAGAGGGGCAAGGTATTCATCCCTCCTCCTTGTGGTGATTTAGCTAAGCTGAAACAGCGTATCAAGCCGCAATCGATGGATTTGATTCAGATAACAAAGCACGCATTTGGGTCGATAAGGATTACCGGCTCAATGTGTGTCGTGTGGCTAAGGGCTCAGACATAGTACATCTGTAACTGTCTCTAACAAAACTTAAAATATTTCCTGTACAATTCTGTTACAGGTAACATATAATGCCTTAGATTGTTCTTGATTTATAGTGCATTGAAACCGTATACTTCTTTATGAATCATTCTGTATTTAGCTGGTAAATCTTAAATTGTATCATTGCAAACCGTACCTTTTTTTCTGTATAAGCAGTACAACTTTGTTTTAGATTTTTATTTCTTACATCATTAAATGCATAATAACATAGAGAAATTATATTATTTTATAAGAATTTCTTTGTATAGATTCATATGAACCGATTTTAATTTTATTTTTTAGGTTTAGGATTCGGAATGGGTTCGGTGCTAATACCAGTGGCTTTGAATCAACACTTTGACAAATACCTTTCGAATGCAAACGGAATAGCTTTTGGTGGAGAATGCATAGCAGGATTTGTTTTACCTGTTCTCATCAAGTATGCATTAGATGAATACGGAACATCGGGATTGTTTTTAATTTTATCCGGCTTAATGCTGCACAGTGTACCAGCCGCTATGTTACTTAAGTTCGCATCGAAGCCTTCAGAAGTTGCCATCACATTCCACCCTAAGATCCACGAATTTACATTATGTTCCGGAAAATCATTTCATTCTGGAGGTTATTCGGGATCACATCAAGCTAATGTATTGATTCCCATGCATAATACAGACTTAAAAATTATGCAAAACTTTGACTTCATTAATGAAAGCAGATCTGCGAATGACAAGAATTCAACACAGAATTCGATAATTAAAAATAATGTTGATAATTGTTCAGTTATGTATCAACAGAAAAACAATATTGTAGAATCGAACGTTTTGCCCTCCACTCAGTCAAAACAAGATCAGCATTCGGGAAAAATTCAAACTAATGAAAAGAACTCAATTCATATGCAAGGAAATAAATCGAGTCTCAATAATGGGACATTTATATTGAGCACTCATTCAATTAGTGGTGAGAAATATTTGCAATCAAAATCTTCAAAAACCTTGCCAATATCTCCTTTCAGTGTTTTCTATGACCCAGCCTTCATTCTGATGTTGCTGACCCAAAGTACTTTTATTTTTATTTCAACGATGATCCTTACAATTATCGTGGATTACTCCAGGGATGTTGGTGTATCAACTGACAAAGAAGTGTACATTTTAATGTGTCTTGCAATATCGGATATGATAGGACGTTTTGGACTAGGTTGGATAACAGACAGCGGATTTTTGTCGAATGTTGCATTTTCGTCGCTTTGTTATTTCTGCATGGGGTTCATAATGGTTGCATTAGTTTTTATTAGAGGATTCATTTTGGTAATGATTGCAGCTTTCTTTATAGGTTTATTTTTAGGAGGACATTTAATTGTTTGCCCTGGAATCATATCTGATCATATAGAAAAGGATAAGGTAACAATGGCATTAGCTTCAAGATTTGTGTTCTATGCTCCAATAAGTTTAACACAGTCATCCCTTATAGGTAAGCATAGAAAGGACTTTTAAAAAATTATATTTTCCTATTTCTACATTTGTATGTATGTATGTATGTATGCGTGTAAATGAATATGTATATGTGTGTCTGTGTATATGTGTGTATGTATGAGTATATGTGTGCTTATGTATGAGTATATGTGAGAGTATGTGTCAGTGTATATATTTGTATTTTTATGTATGTGTGAATGTACTTATACATATGTGTATTACAGTATTGTATTATAATTATTCATAATATATGTTGTGAAAGTTACGTGTGTTATTGTCAGATATAGATATGGTCTTTTGACCTATTACATATATTTTCTTTTTGCATTTTTATCATTATACACATAGTTTCATTTTGCATTTTAAATTTATTAATAGGGGTATTTGTAGATAAATTTTATTAATTTAAAAATATATATGTTTTAATTACATGGTTTAATTAATATATATTAAAACTATCTTATATATATGTATACACTGCTGGACAATTGCTAAGGACGGATAACACTATCGTCCATAGCAACCACAAAATGAAAGGAAGCAAAATGTGGAAAATTAGAATAAGTGCGGGATATTAGTAAGAAGAAGTATGAGTATGCAAATTTTTTCCACGTCTGTTCATCACGTGATAGCGTTCATAAGAGCTTTAAAGGTTTTGACGCGTGTGGACAGTTGTTGTTTCAAGTCAAAGTTTTACAGGAAAGATTTAATAGACGAACTTAAAATTTTTGGCATGTCTTCCCGATATCACATAGATGATTTTATGCGTGGCCGAATTATTGGAAAGATCGAAGAAGGGCGAAAAATAACAGATGTTGCCAGGGAGTTCGACATCGCTCACAGCCTTGTTTCACGGCTGTGGAAGTCATTTAAAACTACTGGAATGTGTAGTAGACGGCACTGGGGAGGTCGTGTTAGAAGTACGACGCCTGCAAAATACAGATATATCGTCCTATCAGCGAAAAAGAACAGGCGCACCACAGCTCAGAAGGTGGCAAATCAGTTTCCTGCTGCCTCAGGAAAGCAGATCTCCGGAAAAACTGTTGCCAGACGTTTGAGGGGAGGAGGACTATACGCACGCAGACCTGTTGTGTGTGTCCCATTGACCAGACAGCACCGTACTGCCCGTTTGCAATGGTGTCGTGAGCATCACAATTGTACTGAACAGGACTGGGCATGCGTACTATTCTCAGATGAGAGTAGGTTCAGTCTGTCATCGGATTGTAGACGCCAACTGATCTGGCGCGAGAGTGGTACTGCTTATCGTGCAGAAAATATCCAGGAAAAGGACCGATATCCGACATGCAGTATCATAGTGTGGGCCGGCATCATGATCAATGGCCGCACGCGCCTACATGTGGTTGCGAATGGGACTATGACGGGCCAACGATACATTGATGAAGTTCTACTTCCTCATGTTCGTCTTTTCCGTGATGCTGTCGGTGATAAATTTGTTTTTATGGACGACAACGCAACATGTCATCGAACACTCGCTGTTCAGGATTGTCTAGACAGCGAGGGTATTCAACGTCTCGTATGGACAGCGCGTTCTCCAGATCTAAACCCCATTGAAAATGTGTAAGATGCTTTGGGGAGGCAAGTTGCTGGTTGAAACTATCCTCCGACAAACAAGAACACCCTCATCCATGCACTCACAGAGGAATGGAATAAATTGCCTCAACAGCTGCTGGATAATGTTGTGCAAAGTATGGTACGACGTGTGGAATGTTGCATCACACTCCACGGTGGCCATATCCCGTACTTATACCTTTCTTTAAGGTGCCTGCTGACTTTTTAGATGCATTGTTCCATTTCTCCGTACGCAGATCAAACGAACATTTTTTTTTCTTTCAGATGTTTCACAGCTTTTGTACTTTCCAGAACAATAAATATTCTTTATTTTAATGTCTGAACAGTGTGGCAACTATATTTTATCCTACTAGGCCTCATGTCTCGCTTAATGTTATGCTACATAGCAATTTGTGATCCGTCCTTAGCAATTGTCCAGCAGTATATATATATATATAATACAAGGATATGCAAATGAAAATTGTAGAAAAATGTGATAACATGCACTCATTTCTTACTAAACTGATACTAAAATTAAATAATTTTGCAGCAATCGATGAAGTGAATTGATCACACAAACTGCCGTAGCTATATCTCTCACAGTCATAGAAGTGTGTTCATTGAGAGCGATTTATTTTAGAAGGGTTCCTCGGAGTAATTTCCATTTTTCAACAAGTAAAAGTAACACGTCTTATACAGAATGCAAAATTGAAATTACCAGCTGCCTCACTGAAAAGCTCACAACTGAGCTCCTGATACATTAAAAGGAATATTTTATAGTCAAAGTCCATTTGTCACACTACCTAGAGTCTGATATAAAGGGTTTAAGATGGTTCAGGACATCACTAGTAATCGTATACCATCTCAAACAAGAAAAACATATTTAACCCAATTAATTCGAACAGTATAGTATTTAAATATTTAGTCAGTTTTGTATTTCAAAACATTTGAATTTGATTTCCATCAACCACATTAAGCTAAGACTTTCTTAAAATCTCTGCCAAAACTAAAGAAAGAAAATGCCTAGTAAAGAGTAGTAAGGGCAAGTGTGAAATAAGAAAACACGTTGCTGTTAAATGTCAACTGTGAGAAACAGCAAGTAATGATGATGAACTACACTGCTGACCACCGTAAATGCAACACCCTGAAGGAAGCATGCAAATAAAATAAAATTTACAACATGCATTAGCGGAGGTGAGATATACAAATGATTTGAATTTCAGCGCAGACACACATCATACGCGCCTGTGGCGCCACCTTAAAGCGCTATTTAAGACTTGGAGATTTCAAGTTCGGCAATTGCATTTTTCTTGTGGTTTTTTTCAAAAAACGATCAGTTATGTCTCGTAGAAAACCGGGATCAGCTTTTGCTCAAGTATCCGAGTTCAACAGAGGAAGGATAGTGGCCTACCGAGATTGTGGATTATCGTTCAGGAAAATCGGTACTCGTGTTGGACGAAACAAACAACTGTAATGCGGATATATGACCGTTGGATGCAGGAGGGTACGACGGACCGACGTGGTTGATCGCACCTACTCCATTGCACCGCTTCACGTGAGGACAGGCAAATTGTGCGCATGGCAGTGACGGATCGCCAGTCACATCACGAACCGTAGCGCAGCACATTGAGTCTGTAACGCATCCTTCCGTGTCTGCGCGTATCATTCGGCGCCGTTTACAGCAGAGAGGTCTGTCCGCAAGACGTCCATTGCTCGGTCTACCCTTGACGCAAAACCACAGATGTCTCCACCGCCAATGGTGTGATGAAAGAAGGATGTGGGCGGCAGAATGGAATGAAGTTGTCTTTACTGACGAGTCACGCATCTGTGTGCAACACCACAATAATCGAATTCGAGTCTGGAGACACCGTGGAGAGAGGATGCTGAACAACTGCGTTATGCACCGCCACACTGGTTCTTCACCGGGTAGTATGGTATGGGGTGGTATTGGATATCACTCTCGCCCTCCCCTAGTACGTATTGCTGGTTTTTTAAACAGCTAGCGCTACATATCCAAGGTGTATCCCAGTTGTCTTTCCTTACCTTCAGGGCTTGGCCACAGCCATATTTCAACAGGATAATGCGTGACCATGCGTGGTTCTCGGTCAATCACCAGATTGAATTGCTTCCCTGGCCGGCTCACTCTTCGGATCTTTCACCGATAGAAAACATGTGGTCCATGGTTGCTCATCGATTGAACCAGATTATACCCCCAGCTGCCACACCAGATCAATTTTGGCAACGTGTGAAAGCTGCTTGATCTGCTGTACCCCAAGAACACATCCAAAGTCTCTTTGAATCAATGCCGAGGCGTTTGACAACGGTGATCTCCAACAATGGCGGATACTCTGGCTACTGATTCTGGCAGGAACGACACTTCACAGAAGTCTATAAATTTAATCATTTGATACCTGGTCAACATCTTATCTACAAAATAAATTTTGTTGTGCTATCTCTTGTCTTTCTTGGTGTTGCATTTACGGTGGTCAGCAGTGTAGATGCAACAATGTGGATGACACGCAACTATTAGTTCTAGTTTTAAGAAAAAATAATTAAAATAATTAAACTTATATAATTCAATTCTATGTTATCACGTAATTTTTCACCTCTGTTAGGACTTTACAGTATTATTTTCATATCTGGAGATATTCCTTTAAATTTTTTAACAGACCACACGATTGCTTGTTTCATGTATTGATAAAGAGTTATGATATAGAAGAAATGTTAACTAAGCGTTTATTATTGTTATCTAAGCTTGACAAATACGAGTAGAAAATCAGAGGAAAGTTTTCTCTAGAATTGACCACTAAATATATGATATTTAAGAGGTTGCCAACGATTGTGATGGTCTATTTTTCTTAATTGCGTATATACTGTATACATATATATATATTCCACATTTTATTACGCAATGTGCATTGACAATACATTTCTTAATCACAAACTTAGTCTTCAATATCATCGCGATATTATACAGGGATGGCATAATATTCGCTACCAGACCGACAAACTAGCAGGATGTGAGGGGGTTAAAGAGACGACTCGGAATCACATAGGAATGTAGGGTTGAAAATGCAGTATTTGCGAACTATGAGGCAAAGAATAGAAACAGCATCACATTAGGACAGTGTTTCTCAAAGTGTGGGGCGCGAGCATATCGAAAATTTAAAGATTTTTTTAAAAGAAATAACCGGAAAGAGAAGTAAAACAAAATACTTTCTTCCATAATAAAAACGATACACAACAGCACTGATATAATTTATGTTTAACATCTGGCGTTTTTCCGTCATCAAATAGCTATCTTTGATCCCAAAACCAATAAACCAACCCATTATAAAAATTTTGTTTAATTTGCTGTATTTCCTCATTGAGAGATTTTTTTATTACATTTTAACATAAAATATTACTCGTTAAAAGAAAAACAAAACCCAGACCCTGAGAAAAATTCTAAGAAGATAAACAATTCATCACTTTAATTATTATTGAAATACTGTACATTAGTTGTAGAAAAAGAAAAGGAAGACATGATTCACTTTTCAGCCAGGCTGCATAATACATTTGCTGATGATTTGATTGACCTTCAAACTTATTGGAATGGTGAGTTCTACATTAGTTCCGTCCCATCTTTTATGTGTTTGTTTTTCGCTTATGGAAATTGTAAATAATAAAGAATTTTATGATATTTGTAAAAGAATTGATTGATTTGAAGGATTATTTGGCTAAGATTTATATTTTTATGAGTATTCTCAAACATATAAAGCATAGTGTGAAAAACATCATAATCATCCGTATTTTTTTCTAAATACACTTTCAACCCGGGAGCGGTGGCGCGGGGCATCTGTGATCTTTATTGAAGGAAGTTGAAACTGATTAAGAAAAAGAAGAACCTGCTGAAAGAATGCATGTTATTCATGATTGAGAAACGCGATGAACATGAAACGAACGGAAAATTTTCAAATGTTTCCTAAAGAACTCTATAAACTTAAAATATGAAGCCATAAGGGTACCACAAGGTTTAGTTTGCCATGTCAAAGAGACACAAGAAAGAAAAAGTTCAACTTGCTATTTGTTGATCACCAAAGGTGTCACTAGTTCGAGCCCACTACCACTAAAGACCCGCCGTGATGGGAGAGATTCACGTTAAATCTGTAGGGAGCTCACGCGTCCTCTTATTGGAGTGGTGTGGTAGTTAAAAGAGGCCAGCTTAAGTATCGTCCTCGTCACTTGACCATGGTTCAAAATTACGAGGTCCGTCTCCCAAAGCCCTCGCGTAGCTGAACAGTGCGACGTTAATATTCACTCACTCGAACATGAAAGCTCATTAAAACTGCAATAACTTGAACAAAATACGACAGCTTTGCCAGCAAATAACTTTTCTGTAATATTAGTGAAAAGTGTCTCTGATTTGCGTCCTTTATTAAGTTCTTGCACTTTTGAATCATTTTAGTTCAGTTTTATTGGATTTTTTCTCAAATCATCAAAGAAAAATTGAATATTCCTTGAAAGCCGTTAAGTATACTTTCTCTTAATTAAATTATTCACTGAAATCCCGATTTGCATCGTGTACAGTAAAAATAATTAAAAAGGCTGAGTCCCCCCGCACTACCATTAGCGTTAGTATAGAGTGTACGCGCCTGTGTGTGCTCCTGGATTAAAACATGTTGAAGTCTTCTCGATTTCAATATTAAAAAGTAACACAATTGTTCTTCATCGGAATTTTATATTCTTTTTCATTATTTAACATTAATTCTAAATGCTATTTCTGTGAGGTTTAAAATTACAGTTCTTTTAAACAGTTATTTACAATTATAGCATTTATCTAAAAAAAAGTCATTTTACGTTTTTGTATACAATGTCGCGCAGTTCTACGCAGTTTTTTCGCGCAGTTTTACTTTCCTTACAGTTCAGCTATTATATCAAGACTAATGTTTTATTTTTTAAAAAAATGAACTCGTGCGAAGAGCTGGTGTTTCAGCCAGTATACGTTTAATGTATCAGTACTGAAGAATGTATTTTATAAATAATTTCTTAATACTAAATTAATAACAAGTTTAATCATTATTAGGGACTTCCATGGGCTTGTCTTGTAGAGCAAAGTTTTTCAAATGAAGGTTTAATATCAGAAATTGACACTCTGAGTTATTTTTCTATATTTAGTTGAGATCTATATTTTGTCTTCAAAGCAGCCACCGCAGAAAATCCGGTTTAACAAAGGTAGGATGTTGAAAATTGTAATAGTATACGAAGTGCTTTTGTTTTCAGTACAGAAAATTCATCATCCACCTCTACCCAAAATTCAAAGAGTGATTTATTACAAAATTGCCTTTTAAGTTTTCACGGGATGTGAAATCTATCAAGATTTCTTATTCGGAAGTTGAGAGCCCTTCTGGAGTATCTTGAAATAGATCCCTAATCCACTCGTAACTTGCTACCAAGCTGTCCTCATCCAGAAAATACTTTTTAAAATTCTTTGCCAACATGGCTAAATGATTTTACATTGTTTTAAAAACAACTTGTTGTAAGTTTTAACTCATAACGAGCTGGGTCCCTCCCTCCCCCCCGTCATTTACTTCAGGAGTGGTAAATCCAAAATTTAAGTAATTTTGAGAATATTTCCTTGATTTAATTTTCGGAACCATGCTCGTCTGTGTACTTGATGATCCTTTATTATCGTCGAATGTTTGCTTACGACTTAAAAATGTATGTATGATTTTGTTTTAATCTACTACCGTAAATACTTAGTTACCGTGAATTACAATTAACGTGCAAATTAAAAATTGTACATTCAAGCTAGATTCGGTAGCTATAGAAGTATCGAGTCAACCAAAACTGACTGCAATTGTACGAGGAAAAGTCTTTTTACATGTTTTGCGCAGACGTCCGATAGGTTGCCCAGACTCACGCAAACGTACCCGATAATGACAGATGTGATGGATATGATAGGGAGCAACATAGACTAGACTATTTTTCTAATGGCATTTGTACTTTGAGAAATGGATGGTGAAGGAAATAAATCTTTAATCAAATATATCATTTTGCGATCTGTTCCAATTTAAAAATTAGAGAAAGAAAAATAACAATAATAAGTAAGTAATATATATTTTAAGTAATTTTTTCTTAAAATATATATATATATTACTTAAAAGTTACATATACAAAATTTAACATACTTATCGTATTAATTTGTACGGTTTATAATTAAGACCGTATTGTAACTTTAGCGTCTCTCTCTCAAAGTGCATTTTTATTGCAGTCAATACATTACTGTTGAACAGGGGTGCGCGACAAAAATTATGATTGAAAATTGGGTCGTCAGTATTGAAAGTTTGTGAAGCACTGCATTAGAAGGAGAACAGCACCAAAGAGATAAAGAAAAGAAACAACAACACATTAGAAGGAAAAACAGCAACCAAAAGAAAATGAAAGGAAACAGCAACACACATTAATGGGACAGAAAATATTTTATTGAAAGGTCGTACTAAAACAGATGTTTGAAATTTAGACCAGAAGTTATCTGGCAAGACTGACAACGGCGCTCCATGGAATTTCTTACATTCTCGAAAACTCCTGGCATGTCACGTATCCTCTTGGCAGTTACATTTATTCGAGCGATGAGTTTTTCAACTTAAGGAACTGGCGTCTTGTACACCAGATCCCTCATCTGACCAGAACAAGACCGAGAAGCGTACCCATTACAATGCGCAGCTCCAAACTCGATCAGCACGTCGACTTGTTTTTCGTTTGAAAACGACTTCATCCTACTATTTCGGGATCACAAATAACGTCCTCCAGCCTTCCTTTCCTACCACAAGACTACCCGGAGGGATTCTACAGAACGTAAGGAATTCCATGCAGTGCCACTGTCAGGCCTCCTAGAGTACTTTTGGTTATAATTTCAAACACCTGTTGTTGTGCAACCTTTCAATAAAATATTTTCAATTTGTTGTTGTTTCTGTTCTTTTTCTCTGCTTCTTTGCACCATAGCTCGTAATTATGGAATTTGCGCCCCTGCAGTCCTATATGACTCTGAGTCATTTCTGTACCTCGAACACACCATGTCGGTCTGGTAGTGAGGCCCTCTGTATTGTAACTTTCACTAAATTTGTATTGTTTATTTTCGAAGAATTATAAATAAAACCATCTTTAAGACAGTTTTCTAGGATGAGTCATAAATTATAATGTAATGTATTTGTTCTCTACTAATTCCGTTATTTATAAGTTAGATCTTTCTTTTTCGAAGTAAGAAAATAAGTTATTTTTAAGAGCACTAAATTTCATAATGTAAACATCGGGAAGCAATGTTAAGCATTGGTCATGGTAGCCTTGTGGTTATGGTCAGAAACTCGCGCGCGTGGTGGAGTGTCGCGTGCTCGAGTCCTGGGGCCACTGAAGCCCCGTCGTGTAGAGGAGCCGGATGCATGTTAAATTTGTCAAGATTGAATCTCCTTCCGTTGATGTGATTGCTAGGAGAGGGGTATGTGTCAGCTGAAGTGTCGTCCTTTTCACTTGACCGAGACTCAAAATTACGAGTTTCGTTGCCAATAGCCCTCATATTGCTCTATAAAACTGCGTTAATAAAACTCTCTTTTAAAGTTAAGCATTAAAAATAAGCATATTGTTGCGAATTTTGTATAAATAGTGTATATAAAGCATTTATATTAATCTATGTTATATTCATTTTTGTAAAATTCGCAAGCAACGCCGTCCCTTACGTTATAATGGTGATTCAATGGGATCTTGGCGATAGAACCAAGTTGGCATCATATCTGATGATTTTGGTGACGATGTTGGTGAATTCCAGACCCTCTGAATTCTTCTAGAAGTTTGTGGAGAAATACGCTTATTTCACGCTCTATGACGCAAGTGAATCTTTCTAGAAATTTTCTCCGGGTCTATAAATAGAGTGGTGCTCGCCAGAACGAGTTAGCCTTGTTTCAACCAGCGTTTAGTGACTATTGTTTTGACTAAGGATTAGTAAACTTGTCTTGACCGTGATAACTGATTAACTCGGCTGTGCTTGTGAATAATCTTTTACTTAGGTGTATTTTAAACACTGTTAGTTGTGTCTGAATGCTTTTGAAGGTGTGAAGACCTTCTGAGGTTTATTCTGCGAATTTTGCTGTTGAATCCTGAATTTAAAGGATTGTTTTCTCGACAATAAATTCTCCCCTCTCTTAAGAACTGTCTTGTTCATTGCAACTGATTTGCATAAAATCTTCGAACCCAGATCTACATAACAATATATATTCTGAATTCATAATACTTTTAAAGCAAAGTTTTTTTTTCTTTTGATAATCAATGCAACAATATCAAATCTTAATTTCTCTTTTAGGTTTCTTCAGAGGAACGAAAGGATCTTATAAAGGTATTCTATACATGTTATCTGCAATCTCCTTATTTTGCTGTGTTCTGTCATTATCCATACCTTTTGCAGCGAGCTTCAGAGACAAAAGAAAGAAAAACATCAAAACATAAAGCATGAAAAATTCATTACCAATGTATTCCACGCATATTTCTAGAATGTAAATATTTTAGAAGATGTGCAAAATATAAGATTTCATTTATTTCTCTGTTAAATTGTGCTTTTACTTTGTCCTATCAGTTTTGTAACTCATGAAAACTGTAGAGAGTAATAAGGAAAACTCCATGTATAAATTGAAGAAATGAAAAAAAAAAATAAGCATGACGATGAAATTAAAACAATAAGACATAGGTATGTATTGTATGTGATACTGAGAGAGTTTAAATATGCTTAAGATACAACAGTACCTTATATGATTCAGTAAAAAATCTATACGTACATGTTTTTATATAGATAAAAATTTTCATTAATATGCGTTTTTATATCATGATGGAAAATTACTTAAAGGATTTTTCATTAAAACAGGCATTTTTAATTATCAGTTTCAATGGGGTTCTTTTTACTCCATTTAAAACACATGATGTATATATATATTGAGATTTTAGTATTTTAGTACGTTTTCAAAAATTTTATTTCTCCTGATTGCAATTTATGTGATATGAATTAAATAAAATGAAATGCTTCTAGAGAGATGAAAAAAATTGAAATGGAATATAAAAACAATTCCTTTTTCTTTCTTTCTCTTTTTTTTGGAAAGTTTTACTGAATTACGCTTTCAAATAGGCATTTTCATTTAATCTGTGAAAACTGTATTAGTTAAGAATTCTTAATCTACATTAATTTATCTCACACAGATATTTATATGACTTTGTGAGCTATTGTATGTGAAAAACGATAAATGATAATGGTATTTTTCGAGTAATATCCAAAGGTATGGGGATTTGGAGAAAGAGCTGCTTTGCATTTACTTATATTTGTTAATTTATACATTTAACTCCTTAAGAGTACACAGTACCCTATAAAAATTTCATTTTTACCGAAAAAAAATTTTTTGCATGTTTTGGTGGCCCATATCATTGAGATGCTTGCCACGAAATTTCAGATCTGTTAGCAAATTAGTTTTTAAGATATTTGAAGTTTTATGAGCTATGGTTTTGGTTTCGGTTTCCTTTTAAAGCATTTTTTTTCACACTTAAGTTGAATTAATTAAAGATATTTTTGAGCTTTTATAGTTTGAAATGGTTATAAATTCCAATTTTCATTACTAAAATCATTTCTGCTTGAATATGTTTTGAGTTTTTTGAATTCTCATAATTAATTAATAAAGATTAATTTCATGGCCAATTTTTGCTTTAAAAATAGTTTATATAACTTAAAAGCTTTATCATTAATTTTTCCTGTAGAGAAAATACCATGGCAAATGCGTTTTGGGTTTCTGTGAGAAACAATATTTCGAAGAGATGGAATACTACTGAAAATGATGTATCTAAAAATCAGTCCTCAGCTGATTCTGCAATTAGACTTCTGAATACAAGTATTCTGAATTCAAATGCTGCAGATATAACTGAATATTTCCTTGATGTATATACCAAACTACATTATACTAAACATATTGTAGTACTATATTTTAGTATTTTAAAGTCGTACGACAAGAGCTAAAACTTCCTAAACTGCCCCAATTTAAAACTGAAAAAAATTAAATTTTATGAGCAAACCTGACTATTTTTAGCTGAAGTTAGTATCATTATTATTTTGTACATAAATTCTTCATGTTTCAAAACTTTTGTGAAATATTAGGTTAAGATAAAGTTGAATAAACTGACGTTTTAACGAATGCTATCAATATTATGAAAAATATTTTTTGAATTAAAAATATAAATTTCAGTCATATTTAATAAAAATAGTGTTTTAATGTAGAACATACATTGGAAGATAACATATTAAAAAATTAGAGTTTTACGGGCATTATAAGTTTTTGTTTTATGACTTTACAAACTTTACATGTGTTTTTCTCAGACTTTTAATTTTGAAGGTATAAGTGTTTTCTAATCCCTAAGGCTTTTTTCCTGTTCAAGATAGAGCCTTGAATTTTTTCGTATATACTCCCAAATGTATGTTCTATAAAAGTTAGTATGGGTTTAGGGCTGAGAACTCTAGTTATTTTTCTAAAAAATGCTAAAGTTGATATTTTAAAAATTTTCGTGTTTTTTCCAGGTTTTTCTAGAAAAATAATTATTAAAAATCAACAAGGGAATAGATTTTCAAATCCATACTAAATATTATTTTTAATAATCTAAGAATCATAAATAACTTAAAATTACTAAAAAATTTTAAAAATTGAGTATTTTATAAGAGTTTACAAAAACTTCCAAAATTCCTAATTTTTTAAAATTGTCAAATAATGGCTGGTCAAACTGACTTTTTGCTTACAGAATCAGCTTAATAATATAATCCAAATATAAAACATCGATTATTTTTACTGTAACGGTCTTAAAAAAAAAATTTGAAAAAGGGTACCGTGTAGTCTTAACTGGTACACCGTACGGGCTACCGAATCCTGACCACAACCATATGATCTTTTCTTCTTTCTATCTTTGATTTTTCACATCTTTTTAGTTCGTATAGTGAGATTACTAGTGCTCGTCTTTTTGAGAGATGCAGTTTGTGCATGATACTGGAATACTACTCATCCGGGACTTTCTTTGTAGTGATGGCGGGATTTTTTTATTGAAGGCACAAATTCAGATTCCCTAAGGAACAGGGATTGGCAAGGCAAAGTGCAATTTGTTGCTTGAGAAGAAATGAAAATGGAAAGATCATAAAAAAACAGATATTATCTCTGTCCCCATTGCAATTAAGACTGAGTATTACACCATGCTTCAAATTGTGTGTGCATATACACTGCTGGCCACCGTAAATGCAACACCCTGAAGGAGGCATGCAAATAACATGAAATTTAAAACATGTATTACCGGAGGTGAGATATGCAAATGATTAGAATTTCAGCGCAGACACACGTCACGCGCGCCTGTGGCGCCATCTCAAGGCGCTATTTAAGGTTTGGAGATTTCGACGATTTCAAGTTCGGCAATTGTGTTTTTCTTGTGGTATTTTCAAAAGACGATCAGTTATGTCTCGTAGAAAAAAGCGATCAGCTCTTGCTCAAGTATCCGAGTTCGACAGAGAAAGGATAGTGGCCTACCGAGATTGTGGATGATCTTTCAGGAAAATCGGTACTCGTGTTGGACGAAACAAACAACTGTAATGCGGATATATGACCGTTGGATGCAGGAGGGTACGAGACGGAACGACGTGGTTGATCGCATTCACCTCAGTGCACCACTTCACGTGGGGATAGGCAAATTGTGAGCATGGCAGTGACGGATCGCTCAGTCGCATCACGAACCGTAGCACAGCACATTGAGTCTGTAACACATCCTTCAGTGTCTGCGCGTACCATTCGGCGCCGTTTACAGCAGAGTGGTCTGTCCGCAAAACGTCCATTGCTCGGTCTACCCTTGAAGCAGAGCCACAGATGTCTCCGCCGCCAATGGTGCGATGAAAGAAGGATGTGGGTGGCAGAATGGAATGATGTTGTCTTTACTGTTGAGTCACGCACCTGTCTGCAACACAACGATAATCGGATTCGAATCTAGAGACACCGTGGAGAGAGGATGCTGAACAGCTGCGTTATGCACCGCCACACTGGTCCTGCAACGGGTATTATGGTATGGGGTGGTATTGGATATCACTCTCGCACTCCTCTAGTACGCATTGCTGGTACTTTAAACAGCCAGCGCTACATCTCCAAGGTGTTGGAGCCAGTTGTCCTTCCTTATCTTCAGGGCTTGGCCACAGCCATATTTCAACAGGATAATGCGTGACCACACGTGGCACGCCTTGTCCAAAGGTTCTTCGTCAATCACTAGATTCAATTACTTCCCTGGCTGGCTCGCTCTCCAGATCTTTCGCCGATAGAAAACATGTGGTCCATGATTGTTCAATGATTGACCCAGATTATACCCACAGCTGCCACACCATTTCAACTTTGGAAACATGTGCAAGCTGCTTGGTCTGCTGCACCCCAAGAACACTTCCAAAGTCTCTTTGAATCAATGCCTAGGCATGTGGCAGAGGTGATCTCCAACAATGGCGGATACTCTGGCTACTGATTCTGGCAGGAACCACACTTCACAGAAGTCTATAAATTTAATCATTTGATACTTGGTCAACATGTTATCTACAAAATGCATTTTGTTTTGCTATCTCTTGGCTTTCTTGGTGTTGCATTTACGGTGGCCAGCAGTGTAGGTATACAATTGAAGCATGGTGTATATATACACACAAAAAATGCTCACCCGTTTGAAAAAGAGGTACGAACATAAAATTTTTGAAGTGATAACTTCTATTGGCGCGATTTGCCGGAGAGTGTACTTGAATGAACGTCACATTCGGGAATGTAACGCTCCTTCGGCTTTTTTGGCTTCAGTCGGACATACAAACTCCTTAAATGGAAAGGAGGGACGTTTCACTCGCTACTCTAAGGCGCTGTAGTTTGTTCTAAGTGGGTCTCCCCCACCCCCACTTCTTTCTAGGGCAGGGTTGGCCACCTCAAATGACCTCGTGGGCCACTTCGGAAAAACTTTACAATCCCGTGGGCCACATATAAAAATATATATCGTTATATTAGATTTGGATCCATTACAAACATTTGTTGGAGTGAAAATTTAAAACAGACTGATTTATTATTATTGTTTTCACTGTTTTTCTTTTATGCAAACATAGATAGTCTAATAAGAATAATGCAATGATCAAATAATGTTTAATTTATTTAATTAGTGAGTTATCTGTTTTTTGATTCTTTCACTTAGTTTTTGCAAGTCGATCTCAATGCATGTGTATTTTCGTATCGTAATTGATGTTGCAGATTTTCGTGCGTTAAGTTTGAGCACGATTTATGTTTGATAAATTTTAATTTTAAAAAAATGTATTCGTAGTAACAGAAGCAACGTGATAAAATAATAACAGTTATGAGATATATATTTTACAAAAAAAATTTTTTTTAATATATTGTACAAAATAGTCGAATTTTGTAAAGTTGTAAAGAATCTCGCTGGCCTCAAAATTATTCAAGACGGGCCACATGCTGCCCCCGGTACCACGGGTTCGACACTCCTGTTCTAGGGGAATGTGAATGCGGGATTCTTTCTAATCCTAGTTGAAGTATGAAAACGAAACGTAATATTTTTAAAAAATAAGCATAGAGAGAAAAAGAAATACTACACTAAAATTAAACATAAAATGTAGAAAAGGGACAAATTTTTATAAAACTAAGTAAATAGTATTATTATATCATTAGGAACATTACAGTGATCTTAAGAATAAAAGTATATTTTTATAAGCGAATTGGAATATCACAATGAACAAATAGTTCTATAAATCACATTAATTAAATATACTTTGAGACTAAAAAGAAAATTAAAATGATTAAAAATTTAAAATAATAAAATTAAGTATACAGGTATTAAGAAAAAGTTACATTAAATAATTTAAAAGTAAACAAAATATAATTAAGAAGACTTTCCTTGCAGCAGTACCAGATATATTTGTACAAAACTCCCATACAATGACAAAAGAGCTAGTTTAAGCCAGAAATTATGTGATGTAAATCTTCTGATTAAATCCCTTTTAAAGGTTTTGACCAAGATTCCTCTCTTCTCAATCAACTACCTGTCTTACTATACATTTGCTTAAATTAATTCATGGATAGAATTCAATATTATTAAATTACAACCAAAATTCACAAAACTGGATCGGGTCTTCTGAGAAAAAATTACCTATGATTTTTTTTTAAGTGGGAATTTTAAAGTAGTTTTCACAGAAGACAAAAAACTTTGATTTTTAAAAATCAAAATTCAATTTAATTATGTCAAATGATCGAAATGAAGCATGAGAAAGTACGGAACAACGCTTGACGGAGTTTTTTTTATAGATGTTTAAATAAAATTTTGAATCTAAAGGATTTAAAACCTATTTCAGCTACCATAAACCTATTGTTTCCTTCTTAGAATACAATTAATTCACAAATATGATTGTATATTTCGCTCAAAAATATTACTTTATGAGTACAGACATATGAATAAATAATTTTATTGGACAATATTAACACCCACACACATCTTGCTTTTTATTCACCTAACTAACCCCTGAAGTAACATTACAAAATTTGAAGTTATCACTTCTAACGTGTGCTCATAAGCGCACACACTCTTTTTTTGCAAGTGTGAGAGAAATTCTTTTAAGATATATGAAACATTCTTCGTAGCATATAGAGTGTACTTATTAAAAGCAAGCATTTAGGGTTTTTTTGTCTGTGTGTGTATTTCATAGTTAAAAAATAAGAAATAGTGGGAAAACATTAAAATTGAAAATTAAAATTAAATTTTTTTCCATTTTCGCATTTTGTTAAGTATTATGTTTAGCTATATGCATCAAAAAAGTGCCCTTTTTTTGGAACATTTGGATAAAACAATTGACCACTTAAGAGGCCGATAGAGTTTGAGTATGTTCTTTAACTGTTCCTTATTTAAACAAATATTGATTGCCTATATGTATTTAAGGGGATGGTGGACCATTAAAACTAATTTCGTAAATTGTTAGCTTAATTGTAAAGTAGCGATCAAACTTAAAACTGGAATGGGGATTTCTAATTTTTCCCTCGCAATTCTCTTAGAATTCAATACATTGATATTAACTCCTTTTATCTCCCAATTTATTTATTTTGTTCAAATTTGAGAAGAATCATATTTTCTAAAGTTAATTAAACCTAAATATAACAAAATTTGAGAATTTTTTATCTTTTATATAAGAAATCTGATCCGCGCGTCCTCTAAATGAGTGAGTGAATATTAACGTCGCACTGTTCAGCTACACGAGGGCTTTTGGCAAAAACCCACATAATTTTGAACCATGTTCAAGTGACGTGGACGACACCTCAGCTGGCACCCCCTCTCCTAACTACCACACCACACCAACGGGAGGATGTTTGAGATTTCGACAGATTTAACGTGTATCGCTCCCCTTCACGGCGGGTATTTAGTGGTACTGGGCTCGAACTCGTGACAAGGCCAGTCACAATCCGATACCTTGACCACTTGGCTACCGCGGCCACCCTATCCTCTAAATAGAACACTTGGATAAAACTTGCACTTACATATTTTAGTGTTCCCTTCAGTGATGAAAAATGATTTACTTCATTTGAATAATACTTTCTGATTTAAAAAATATTTCACTTTCAGTTGAATTTCGCTCTAATTTTGGTGGAAAGGTCCAAAACAAGCCTGACAAAGCGTTTCGTCACATTTACAACAGTATGTTTTTCGTTTTTACTTTGCAGAACCCTCTCTTTGTCAACGACGCTGTTTTTTCTCGCTTTTGTAAAAAATGACCAACGCTATCTTTACGGATTTTTTCTTTTGTACCAGAAGGTACAGTTCAAATCCTAGGTCTACCTCTCATTCTTGCAACAGTTTTTTTCAGACAGACTGTTGTTACAGCCCTTCGGAACTCCTTCAAGTTTAGGGCTTCATCTTTGTTGAAAATTTTGTGAATTATCCTGGCGTTTACCATAGACATATGCAGTAAAAGCATAAAAAGTGGCCAATATACCACTTTTTTCCACGAATATTAAAGGATAGAGTCCAACCAACCAGTTGTGGTGATCCACTCCAAACATATGTTTGTTGTAAGAATTTATCAAATTTGACGTCTCTTCAAGTTAATTTTATCTTTGTGATCAGTAGTCACGTTCACAGGTATTAGAATGATAGCCAGTTAGAAGCAAAATTCCTATAAAAACATTTATTTCGTCAGCAGTGGTCGAGAAATCGTGTTCGTTTTGTGCATCTGTTGCATGTCGCACAGTTTCTTTTAAAATAAGATCGTAAACTTCACTGAAATAAAACTGCTCAAAAAGATATGATGGAGTTTTATCTTTCAATGCAGTGTCCATCTGCGTGAGCAATTAACTTGCAGTTGATTCAGCTTGTGTTTCCCATTTTGTATAATACGGAGATTTATTCTTTATCGACAAAATAACTGATGTCTTTTAGCTTTTTTCTGTTCTTTGTTGTCGAAATACCAAAGCTCTATTTAGGCTGGAAACTATCTCAAGTTCTAACCTCTAGAGACCCAGGTACATCGTTTTCAGTAATGTCTCACCAGTATTTACTTCATTCACGTCCCCTTCGTCAGTTAGCTCGTGGCCGCGGTAGCCGAGTGGTATAGGTATCGGATCGTGGCTTGCCTTGTCACGAGTTCGAGCCCAGTACCACTAAAGACCCGCCGTGTAGGGCAGCGATGCACGTTAAATCTGTCGAGAGCTGAAACGTCCTCCCGTTGGTGTGGTGTGGTAGTTAGGAGAGGGGGGTACCAGCTCAGGTGTCGTCCACATCACTTGACCATGGTTCAAAATTACGTGGTCCGTCGCCAAAAGCCCTCGTGTAGCTGAACAGTGCGACGTTAATATTCAATCAATCAATCAAACGTCAGTTAGCTCACTGGCATCTGGTGGTAACACAGCAATTTCAACATCGATATCATCTGTGAATCTAAACTTTTTAATAATTTTAATGCTTCCTCTAACTTCAGAAATCTTTGCACTGGCATAACTCAGCACGGGTGAAACACTAGAAGGGAAATTATTATTTTTTTTTACTCGTAGTTATAAAGAGAGAGAAAGAATGCGTCAATTGCAAGTGTATCGACCCACTGTCCTATTTAGAGGACAATTAAGAAATAATGCGCTAAAAATTACCTAAGAACAATATAGCTCTAATTAATCACCAGTATGATAACGAATGAGTACTATCATATACAAAATGCCTCACCAAGTGTCCAAAGTAAACTGAAAAAGAATTCTACAACAGCAAAAAAAAAAATACAAGTCATGTCCACTAATGCGATGAATATGCAAAATGCCCATAGGAAGGAAGAGGGGGAGAAAAACATAACTCACGCTAGAAGAAGCTAATACATATCCTTACATGTTCCAATTGACAAAATATTCGCAACATAAAAATAATGATTTCCACATGATATTTTTCAGCTATCCTCTAAATCGGACAGTGGGATAAATGGGTTAAAGAATCGAAATATTGATTGTACCTACCTGCATTCAACTTTTCTCTTTCATGGCACATAGATCTGAGGATAATGAACGACAACCAGTTACGCACACAAACCTTTTATACGACAATTTTCAGAAGTACGAGACCCTAACCCTCAACCTTCCAGTTGCAAATCCCAACGAGTCTTGAGTTCGAGCCCTTGTATCACTGAAGGCCTGCATTGTAGAGGGTCTGATGTACGTTAAAACTAACGAGGCTCAAAATCCATCAGTGGTGTGGTGTGGTATTTTGTAGAGGGGTATCAGCTCAGATGTCTTCCTCGTCACTAGACAAGTAAAACACCACGAAATCCGTCACAAATAGCTCTTATGTTGCTTTGTTGTGAGACGTTAATAAACACTCACTCCAGTTACAAATCAGTACTCAAAGGTGGGCAGATGGATTTTTAAAAAAATCTCTCTTCGAAGTTATATGAAGGCTTTTCATGATGCACGTTGTGAAGTGACGAGGACGACACGAGTTGACACTCGATGCTCCAACCTTCCCCACCATTCCAACGTGAGGACTTTGAATCTACAAACTTAAACATACGCTACCCCAGATAGAGATACCATGACTTGATACTATGACACGACGGAAAGAACGTTGTCCACGAATTTCTCGACCATGAACACTCCGCTTCCATGGCCAAAATCATGTATGGAATCGAGTTCCGAGCCTGCTGCAAACAGGATTATTGCGATGAATTGATGTCAGGTATTTTTCTGAACATCTAGCAAATGTAGGATGGCTCCATTTTTCAATAACTCATTGTTTTGATTTAATGAGCACGATTGATAGAAATAGAGAAAGAGAGAACTAACAGAATTCTCTTATTTTATCACGAACTAAAAAGGCGAAGCGATTTCTCGACTCATACTTTAAGTGCAAATTGAAAGATCGATTTACATTATACACTATTATATTAAATGGAATCGTTTTCTACTGATAAGATACGGTTGAAAGAAATCGCGGTTGACGAGTAGTTATGGCACTTAACTTGTTATAAGTTACATTGCGAGTTCATACTGATTCTACTGTGAAGATCGGTCATATATTGGGCTGATACAAGTTAAAACTGTTCAGCCTAAACTTTACACGTGGTGGAGAGTTGATTCGTATAATGGGATACCAGTTCTATTGTCACCCTGGTTATTTGACCGTGATACAAAATCAAAACGCTTATTGAAACGAATCTTCAAATCGGAATCAAACAGGCAACAGAAAATGTTCAATATAACACAGCTTTAAAATACAGAGTTTCTACAAATTAGTTGGACACTGTCGCAAGTTAAGAGCTTCCGAAGTATTAAATGAAATTAACCCGCTTAAAGTCAGACTAGTGTAGTAATATATCCTAAGTTAATTCATTATAGATGACGATAGATGTCATAAATGACGCTAGCTTTGAGCGAGCGGTGAGCATTCTTTGTTCGGCAGTACGATAATGGAGACGTATAGTGGTGCTGAGAAAGCGAAATGCTGCCTTTCGTATCATGAAAATCATTCTGCTGTGCAAGTAAGATGAAGTTTTGCTTGAGAATGCAAAAAAAAAAGACCCGAAAGAAGTACTATTGTTCCGAGGTATTTATCTGGGCATGCTACAAATTTTCCATTTTCCAATCATCAAAGGAAAAATGCCAGGATGTTACATTTTTCAACAGTATGGCATGCCATGTCACTATTCTAGCGTTCTTCAAACTGTAGGGCGCGCCCCACTGCGGAGGCTTGATAAATCTACGAGGGGGCGCGAGCATATTGAAAAGTCGAAAACAAAAGATTATTTTTAAAAAATAATAATTTACTGAAAGTAAACAAACAAAACATTGATATAAAAAATAACTATGCATTTACACTGAAAAATACACTTATAAATGTATCAAAACTGCACGATGTATTTTATAACTAAACAAACAAAGTTAAGAACAATTTTAATAATTACCAGTGACCCCATGGGCTTGCTATGTATAAAATTATGTACAAAAATTAACATGCATCTTAATAATTTGTACAGTTTATAATTAGACCCTTAACAGCCGATTAAAAGATGCGTGATTCGCTCCCAAATGAGCCGTTTTCCACGTGAACACGCGTGTGAGATGTATGGGGGGGGGAGAAAAGGAATAAATAAGCAAAAATCCTCTGATATAAGTAAATCAGTGCTTCTCAAACTTCCAATAATTGCGACGCAATTTTCAATCATAATTTTCAACGTGCCCCACTCCCTACAATAACAGCGCATTGGAGAGAGATTCAATAGTAATGTACTTTGATTAAAGCCTCAATACGAATTTAATTATAAACCATACAAATCAACAAGATAAATAACAAATTTGTATGTAATTTGTTTATGACAAGCCCACACATGAGGCCATTAGCAATTATTAAACTTGTTCTTAATTTAGTATTTTATGAACGAATGATCAAATACATCGTGTACTCCTACTTTTAGAAGTATATCAGGGGAAAGATGTATTTAATTTTTTTATTATGACCGAATGTATGTTTTGTTTTGCTTTCTTTTAATAGGTTAATATATATTTTTTTTCTAATAATATTTTATTTTCGACTTTTTGATTTGCTCGCCCCTCCCACGTTGGATTATCATGCCCCTCTAGAGGAGCGCGCCCCACATTTTGAGAAACTTGAAGTAAATCCTTCGCAAACACTGTCAAGGTCCTTTTATTGTATTCCAAAGCCTTCGGAATAATTATGTGAATAACAGTACATAGAAAAGATCGTATTTCGAAAAAACGTTTATATACGTTCAGGAAAATTAACATGTTGGCTGAGCGAGACGCTTATATACGCCAGTGGCACTTAAGGGGTTTAAGTCTTATTGTAGTTTTAGCGTAAAATTATAGAATATATTATTGAATTCAATACATTGCTATTGTATGAAAGGGGGGCGATGAGAAAACTGTTATTGAGTATTGGGACGCAAATATTAAAAGTTTAAGAAGCACTGGACTATTTTCTTACATTTCTTAAGAAATTTCATTAAATCCTTTTGGTCAAATAAGTATCAACCAGTATAAAAGTTATTATATCTATCTTGACGTATTTATTCTTTTTATTTGTCAAAGACTTCCTGCATTTCCTTTCTACGATTGCTTTTCTTAAGGGTATTACAATTATAATTATCTTTGAATTTTTATACGGATTTCTTAAAAAGAAAATGTTTAATCTCTGTTATGAATTCATTTATACTCACCTAAATAGACATTTTACAATATTTAAGTTCCACTATTTCATTGTTTAAGTGTTCATCAAAAGTTCACTAACATAGAAATCTGTCACAATAATTTGTAGATCATAGTTAAGGAAAATATTTTAAATTAAGGTTTTTCAACCCGCATATAAAGAGTTCAAATTGCTTTACTTATAAAAGAAGAGTTCAAACAATCATGAACAGGTGAAGCTTTTCACCTTGACAGATTCTTTTAAGTCCACAAACTTTCAATGTCAAACTCATTGGAGTGTCGTTATTCAGAATTATATGATATTATAGCTTCTTCATTTCACAATAATTTTGTTCTTGGTTGACTGTAGGAAATAATTGCATCTTTTTTTTTTTCTTGTTCAAATTTCACGTGATTATATTTTCAATGACTGATTATATGCTTCCTTTGTATAGACCTCGCGTGGCTGTACCATGCACAGGCATTCTTTTTTTGTTTGAATTTGTATATGTAAATATTAAGAGAATAATTCATAAATAGTGGAAAAGATTATTACCTTTTCATTTGCTGCTAAGAAATAAAAGTGATGGAAATAATAAATGTAGATTTTCATACATTTTTTTTGTTCGAAAAGCTGTGTTGAGTTTCATCTCGAAGAAATTATATTTCTGTGCTTTATATTTCCCTTTACATTTTTTATTTTAAATACTGTCATCTAGAAGTTTTTACCACCGGCTGGTTGAAGTATTCCATCTATATGGTGTCACACTAAAAAGTGATACTAGCTCCCAGGGAATGTACAAGGTCTGCAATGGTAAACACCACAATCCACAGCTCCATTGGAAATAAAAAAAGATTTTTTACCTATAAAAGATTCTTGCTCTCCTCTTGTGCTTAGAGCATTCTATCAAGTTCATGCGCATAACTCAAGATGCAATTGTGACATATCTTAAATTGTTTAGGAAATAAATTAAAAGCATACTAAAAAACATTTAATTATAGACTTTAGTAAAGGTCCAGCTACAGGTTTAGAAATTTGCAATAATTTAAAACATTTAGAGAAACGAAATTGTTGAAAATCTGTGGTTATTTATTCTCATTTTACGTGATTTCTCTCTTTCATCAAAAAATATATTATACCTTTCAATCTGATGTATAAAAACAGAAGAGCTACTTTAAATTAATTCTTCATACATCACGTTTATCTTTCTAATTTTATAGCAATACAAATAACAAAGTTTAGTAAACATTTGAAAAGATTTCAGTGCCCTTCTCTCTCGTGAAAAGGCAGGAGTAAAATTGCTTGATAACAAGCTCAATGGGGAATTACTTATGATTCAATTGGATTCAATTGTATAAACACACATGTCTGTAAACTCACAGATAGGCAGCTCAAATCAAATGCCTCAAACCTTCCAAAATTATCAGCAACCGGCACCCGAAATGGTGATATGAAAATTAAATACTAGCTGAAAGCACATTCTAACCTTGATCAAAAAAGTATGACTAGTGATATAAAAATAGTTACGACACATGCTTTAAACAAACATGTCATCTCAACTAGAGACTACAAGCTACATTAACCACAGGAATTGTTCAAAGCACGACATTTAGTATTCATTATTGTAATTGATATGTTCAACGGGGGATGTATACCCTTTCTAATAATGAATGGAAAATCGATCTTTTCTAAAAACTGTCCGGGAAATTCCTGAATAGTTCAAAGAATTTCCTCCCTAGGGCGACAATTTTCTCTCCCTAATAGCACTATTGGTAGCAGGGGCGTAGCTACCGCCGTATCAGCCTTATCAATGATACAGGGTCCCCTAAGCTACAGGGGCTCCAAAATGAGTAAGTAAAAAGTCACAAAATGTTAAGGGGCCCCAAAAAAGAGCCTTAAAGGAATTTCGATACAGAGCCCACTAAGGGCTAGATGAGCCAGTGACTGGCGGTGTCTACAATAAAAGTACCTGATTTTTGTGATAGAGGTTATCAATATAAAGGGTGTTTTTTGAGAGGTATAGAACTTTAAATTGCAATAAAACAACGATGTATTATTCGATTGACATGAATTTTTTTATTCGAAAGATAATCTTGTGGCATTACATTTTAAATATGATTTCTGGCATATGACTGTCACGGCTGGCTCGGATGTAGTCCAATCTGGACGTCCAATTTTTCGATTACTTTTTTCCAACATTTGTGTCCGTATATCGGCAATAACACGGAGAATGTTGTCTTCCAAATGGTCAAGCGTTTGTGTTTTATCCGCATAGACCAATGACTTTACATAGCCCCACAGAAAATAGTCTAGCGGTGTTAAATCACAAGATCTTGGAGGCCAATTCACAGGTCCAAAACATGAAATTAGGTGGTCACCAAACGTATCTTTCAATAAATTGATTGTGGCACGAGCTGTGTGACATGTTGCGCCGTCTTGTTGGAACCACAGCTCCTGGACATCATGATTGTTCAATTCAGGAATGAAAAGTTAGTAATCATGGCTCTATACCGATCACCATTGACTGTAACGTTGTGGCCTTCATCGTTTTTTGAAGAAGGATTCCACCAGCCCATAAAGCGCACCAAACAGTCAGTTTTTCTGGATGTAACGGTGTTTCGACATACACTTGTGGATTAGCTTCCCTCAAATGCGGCAGTTTTGTTTGTTGACGTAGCCATTCAACCAGAAGTGCACTTCATCGCAAAACAAAATTCGCTTATGAAAATCGGGAACAATGGCAATCTCGTTTTGGGCCCATTCGACGAATCTACGCCTTGCTTGATGATCGTTTTGATGAATTGCCAAACCAAACTGAGAATAAATCACTTGACAGCTGTTAAATCGGTCGCCATCTTGGAAAGTAATGCCAACTTAAACTTCTATACCCGGAAAAAAACACTCTTTATAAAGCGAAATGTACTTGTTGAGCATATTTTAAAAGATATAATAAGGTGACCAGTTTTTTTACTATGAACAGGAGAACGAAAAATTACATCAACATATGAAAATTTTTATTAATTCAAACTAAAATACGCTAATTGCGCTTACATTCCTTATAATTATTTACTTAAACGAGTATTTTTCCATTGAATGATATATTTTTTTTTCTGTCGACATATCATTTTCTGATACATCGGAAATTTCGGAGCAAAAAATATCCTTCACACTGAATTTTACGGTTAGCACTGTAGCTAACATATTAATATTCAATCTTGATTCCTCACTTGTTCAAAAATCATTACCAACTAAAAAAACAACTTTCAACTGGTGCATTAGTTCCAGGGCAGCACAACGTAAATTCAATAAGAACAACTAAATTTTCTTATGGAATGTGTTCCTTTTTTAAATTGTTTAAGTATTTTCATCCATCTTTTATCAGTTTCAACATATTAATTTTCCAGTTGTTCTAAAATTTTTATTTGAATTTAAATATGCATTCACTATTCTTTCTTCTTCAAACAGACAGTTGTCATCTATTTTAATATCAGACATTTCTTTCGATAAAAACTCAACACAATTTTCTATATCTGCCCAATTTACTTGCGATGAAGTCAAAAAATGCCATTGAAAACTGTTATTTCCTGTGATATTTGTTTCAGACCATTCTTCGACATATTGGAAACCTGTTTGGTTCATCTCTGAATACAGAGATTACAGATCAGTATTAAAATATTCAAAATTAGGACAAGTAGCAGAACACTTTTCGAGGAAGGACAGAACCTATAAAAGGAGGACGGTTGGTCACCATAATTATATATATAATGAATATATTCTATTAGAACAAAAATATTTCGAAACCCATTTACACATATTAATAAAAATAAATAACTCAATAGAACAATAAAAATGCATTCAAATTTAACAACTTATTTTATGGAAAGAAAGTCAACAAAATTGTATAATCCTAATAAAAAGAGATTGAAATTATAACTTAATAACTTTCACAGTATTAATCGCGGGTGCACAAAACCTGTATGAATTATACTGGCTCAAAAGGATCAAAACCACAGTGATAACGGATTAATTAATTTATTTATTTTACACAGTTAATTAACTCCTAAATTTTGTTCTCATTGCAACATTTTTTGCGTTATCTCTCTATTTTTTTTTTCATCAGAAAATCAATCTAACAAGGGGATGGCAAGACTAAGGAAATTCATTTGGGATCAAGACTTGGTGTAATAGTAGTAATCCTTTAGGGTGTTTACCCCTCAATGTACTTCCGTCGAATGGCTAGTCAATTCGGAGAAATCAGTTTTCGAAATTCATGCTTAGCTATTATACAATTAAAATTTTATTTTCCGCAAGGAGTTCGTAGCTTGATTGGGAAATCGTCTGCTTACTATGCGCGAGGTCTGGGTTCGAATCCCCGCGATCAACTTTTTTTTCTTCAATTCCTTTAATTATTTTTTTTTAAATTAAATAAATTTATTTATGAAAGGTTTATCAAATATTAAATCATATTTTTTGTAATTATTTTGTATTTTATAAAATAAAAAAAAATTAAAATATGTAACTTAAATTATTTATTAGTACAATTATTTAAAATTATTAATTAAAAATATTTAAAATTATTAATAACTAAAAATATGTGAAATAATTAATAAATATAAATATTTAAAATAAGTATTAATAAAAATTATTATTACTTAAAACTAACTCATTAATTACTATTTATTATAATTAATTAATTATTATTAAGTATTAGTATTAATAAGAAATATTATTAAGTATTAGTATTAATAAGAAATATTATTAATTAATATAATTAAAATTATTTTTAATTTATAATTAAAATTATTATTAATTTATTATTAAAATTATTATTAATTTATTAATGAAATTATTATTAATTTATTATAGAAATTATTTAAATCAATTTATTAAAATTATTTAAATAAACTTTTTGGAATTAAACAAATTTATTTGAAAAGGACTTATTAAATTTTTATAAAATTGTAAAATAATTAAATTAATAATATATAAAAAGACATATTTTTATTATATTAACTATAAAATAATTTAATAATAATATATAAAAAAGACATTTTTATTATATTTACTATAAAATAATTAATTTAATAATACTAATATTTAAAAAGACATATTATTATTATATTAATTATAAAATAATTAATTTAATAATAATAATATATTTTATACATTATTTTATATTATATATAATATTTTATTTATAGTATATTGTATTTCCCATTATAAAACTATTTGTAACTAATTTTAGGTAAAATATCACTTAATATTTATTATATAATTTATTATAAATATTATTTATTAATATAAAATATATTTATAAAATGTAACATAATTATTTATATAATTACAGTAGTTTCTTTATTTTATAAAATACAAACTAATTACAAAAAAAAATATAATTTAATATTTAATAAACCTTTCATAAATAAACTTATTTAATTTTAAAAAATAATTAAATGTATTGAAGAAAAATTTTATCACGTGGAATTGAACTCAGACCTCACGCATAGTAAGCAGACGATTTACCAATCAAGCTACGAACTCCTTGCGGGAAATTAAAATTTAATTGTATAAAAGCAAAGCACGAATTTCGAAGGCTGATTTCTCCGAATTGACTAGCCACTCGGCGGAATTACATTGAGGGGTGAACACCCTAAAGGAGTACTACTATTACACCAAGTCTCGATCCCAAATGAACTTCCTTAGTCGTGCCCTCTCCTTGTCAGTTTAGTTCAAAAATCAATTCCATAACTTTCTCCAAAATTTGACTTTAAAGTACATTATTTGAATAAAAAATAGTATAGATAATTTTATAAACTGTATGCTTAGTTATAGGTTCGCATACAGCGTTCAAATATATTCATAATATAAAGTATGTTCACCATTTATTAAGTTTCCTTTATTAAAATTAAGAAAACAAAGTTGAATTAAAAACCAAAATACTGGTAATTTTACAAAAAAAAAAAAAAAAAAGAGAGAGTTTTTGTTGCACGAATAATAATTATTTTGTACGCATACAGATTTTAATTTTTTTCCTCACTCCTCATACTCAAATACTCAAAATTTTACATTTAGAGCAATAACCTAACAATATTGTAAAGTTAAATAACTAAAAATTTGAAAAGAAAAGAAATAGCGGAATTTCCCCATTTTTAAAAATTTAAAGTGTGATGAGCAAGCGAAATATATTTTTTATTTGATTTTTTTTTTACTTAGTTAAGCTAACGGCAATCTTTTTATGTTATAACGAGTGGAAAAAAAATTTTTGGCCTATCCTACTGTATATCTTCTCAACAAGCAAGCTTTTTTTATTCGGTTTTCTTTCCTGGTGTTTTATTTTTAATGGTTTCAGTCTAATATTTCATAACACTGGTATCTACTTTTTATGCATAAGCAATTCCAAAGTGGACGGTTTGTGTAGATAAGTCTCAACAATAAGGGATAATTTCCTCCTTGTACTTACAGAAATTGTTCAGTTGTGTGTGCGTGCTAATATTTTGTTATTTATTTCCTTTAACTTCTCTATTAACTATCCTTAAAACTTCCTGAACCTTAACATTGATTTAAAGACGATAAGTAACTCACGGTCATAATGAAGTAATTTTCTCTATATTTTTGTAAGAATTCAGACGATGAGAAGGTATTCCCAGAGGTAGTACTTGTTTACCATTTTTTATTTACAATTTTTATTAGCAAATTTAATCGTAACAATATAATGATATTTTTCTATTTGTACAAAATAATGTTTTTCACCATTTACTTTTTCGGTTATTATTAACCATGAATACATAATTTATGACGGAAAAATCCGGAAGATTCATTAATTCATCCTATTGATACTTTATCCGTGTAGTCTTACTTCAGGCCGTTATAGCCAGATCAGGTTTTTAATCTGCTTAGGAATACATGGTTCGCTTGTAAAGTAAAACCGAGTCAATATATTTTTATTAGTAAATAAATTATTAAAAATATTTTTAATTTTTAAATCTGCAATTTATAGATATTATTTATAACATTAATGGATAAATATTGTTTTCAAGATACATGATGTAAATGCAGGATTCCAGTTTTGATGACGTAGCATCTTTTAACTTGAGCATTGAGACATTAATAACTTATAAGTAAACGTTGATAATTGGTTTCTCATTAAAAATATATTAATTTATTAGGTTATCTAAACCTTCCTCTATAGGTTATTTTTTTGTTGTTGTTGAAGTTTGAGGACAATTTTCGGCGTGAGTTGTGAACTTTTTATCTTTTTACTTTGACGTTTCTAAAAGCTAATAAAACAATTATTGAAAGGTGATTGATTGCACTCCTATTCGAGAATCCATTCAATAATGATTTGATTTACAAGTTGTGATGAGAAGAGAGAAATAATAACATATACGATACACACGATTTATAATTTTTTTCAAAAAAAGTAAACCTATTTTTTTCGTTATTTTCTAGCATTATGAGATATTTTTTATGAGTTTTTTGATCACTTTCGAAAAGTTTTGAGGTCCATATGAATCTTGGTTATTAGCATGTTTTTAAAATATCCCTAAACAAAATATATACTCGTTCACAAAGTGATCCACTGTACACAGGAGTTCAAAGTGTTGTGTCTAATAACTAGATACATCCAACTCAATTATTTGGGTGAAAAAAATGTAAAAAGATGTCTTACAGCTCTTGACAAAAAAAAAGTTTTGGAGCTGTGATATAAAAATCTTATGTCACATGAAAGTAAATTGAACCTAGGTTATTTTTAATTCTTGCGACTACATGAAAAGCTTCACTGCCATTTATAAAATTTTAAATTTCAGCAAGTGGTTCCTGATAATATTAAGTTATGCTTGAACGTACTTTTAGAACAGAGATTATAAATCTTTCATAAAGTTTTACTCGCATTTGTTTTTCAGTTATGTTTAAATGTGCGTGAAAACAAAAATTGCTTATTCGAGTATACTTAAAAAAGGCAATTTTTATTCATAAACAGAATAATGTTATAATTAATAAAATATACAAATTTGGAATGACTTATTAGAAACAAAAAATATATCAATTAAAGCAATTTTTCCATCTCTCAGGTTACTTAAATACCTTTAAAACGACAGAATGTATAAAATTCCTCTACGGATCCCTTACTTAGGTTTTAACTGTCTAAATTTTAAATTTATTTAAATTATTTTGTAAAACATTGGAGAGCATATTTTTCTCAATTATTCACAAGCTATTGTTCATTCAATAGTAACTAAATTTTTTTATAGTTCTAAACTATATTTATTTTGGAAAAATGCTTTATTCTTTTCAATTAAAGAGTTTTGTTCATTGTGGTGGATGTGGTAGCCAAGAGGACTGTCTATCGAGTCCTGGAGCCACTAAAGACCTCCCGTATAGAAAGGCTGATGAACCTGAAATCTGTCGAAGCCCAGTGCCTCCCTGTTGGCATTGTGTGGAAGTTTGGAAAGTGGAGTACCAGCTCAGATGTCACGCCCATCATTTGACCGAAGTTACGAGGTCCGCCGCCAATAGCCCTCGTGTAATTTCAAAATGCGACGTCAATAAACAATCAGTCAATCTGATTTTCTGGGATGTGAAATCTGCTACTTTACATTTGAACAGTATATCAAAATATTATTTGTAATTTTTCTTATAAAATGGCGTTACTAATTGATCTAATAATTAAAAAATTTTGAATGAATGAATAATTATATTTGGTACTCTTTTAGTAATTGATTCTTCTTCTTCTTCATAAGCTCAACAGCCTTTTTCAGGCGAAGGCTGATTCTCTGATGCTTCTCCGGTTGACCCTATCAGTCACGATGGCCTTCCATTAGTTGATTCTCATTAGTTTGAGGTCCTTTTCATTATCGTCTAACCATCGTGTAGGTCATCCTCTAAATCTAATCCCTTCAATTTTCTAAAAAGTTACTTTTTTGGTAGGAAAAGCATCGGCATATCTGTACAGATGGCCCAGCCACCTAATACGTAATGCTTTTATGGTTCTCACAATATCAGTCCCGCCATATTTCCATATTTCCTGTAAATTTCTCGATTATAAAGAATTCTCCACTCATTGTTCTCTTGAATAAGTCCAAAGAGTTTCCTTAAGATTTTTCTTTCAAAAATGAGCAACTTTTCTTCCTCTGCTTTATTGAGGGCCCAACATTTATTTCCGTACAGAACAATAGGCCTGATTTAAGTTTTATATACAGTGGTACAAACAATTGAGGATACACCTTACTTTTACTTGATAAATAAAACTTTCAATCGAAATAACACATTAACTAGAAGTGCAAACGTGTTTTTATTTTCACACGTAAAAAAAGGGTTAATTTACAGTAAAAATAACGCAAATCAACAAAAAAATATCTAAAATTAAAAATTTCACAAGTATTTGAAATAAACATAAGCAGATCTTTACCTCAAAAAATTGAGGATACACCAATGAAATTTGTGTGACATATCACATACAAAGACAGTGTCAATATTTGGTTGCATGTCCTTTGGCTTTTATAATGTCCTCCAAACGTCTTGGTACCGATTCGACCAATTTTTTGGTGGTATCTGGAGATATTTTATCCCATTATTCTTGTAACACTTGCTTTAAATGGGCTTTGTTCCTAATTTGGTGTTTTTGGACCGCTGTTTCGCGCGAGTGGGGCCCACAAATTTTCTATGACATTGATGTCAGGGGACTGTGGTAGTGTGTGCAATTGTTGTTTACAATGAAAAAGACACCACATTTTGACATTACGTGCCGTATGTTTGGGGTCGCTGTCTTGCTGGAAAATAAAATTTCCATCTAAACCCAATTTTTTTGCACTTTCTTTAAGATAGTTGTTGAGTATATCTATATAAAGCTTATGATCCGTTATGCCATCTATAAAAACTAAATTTTTTACCCCATTTTGAAGCCATACAGCCCCAAACCATGACGGAGTCACCACCATGTTTAACTGTAGGACGTAAATTTTTTGGATCCAAAGCGGTGTTCGGCTTTCTCCAAACGGTGCGACGGCCATAACTTCCAAAAACGTTGAATTTACTTTCGTCACTAAATATAACTTTCTTCCAAAAGTTATCTGTCTTCAATTGATGAGTTTTTGCAAACTCCAAACGCTTTTGCTGATTTTGTAAGCTTATGAAAGGTTTCCTTCTAGCTACTCGACTGTTATATCCAGCATGTCTAATCACATTTCTCACAGTTTCAGCACTTACACTTCTGCCCATTTTTCGAGAAGTTTCTGAAGCTAGTTTGACTGCACTTAGTTTAGGATCAATCTTGATATCTATCAAAACTTTCCTTTTGGATACATCACTCAGAATACATTTCCTTCCTCTTCCACTTTTATTTTCAATTAATCCATCGCTTTTAAATCTTCCAATGATTTTCTGGACACACGAGTGGCTTCTACCGACAATTATAGCTATTTCACGATAAGATTTTCCTTCTTTAAATAACCTTAATATAAATTTTCTTACATCAATACTGGTCTCTCTCCGAGGACCCATTTTCCATTTAAAATTGCAACTTTAAATTCACATAACCAACTTCAAAAGACAAAAGTAGCAGTCGAAAAAGTTTAAGATATAATTGGCCAAACTTAGGCTATTATAGTAGCAAGCAGAAAAAAATCTAAAAGGTAGTTAAACAAACATTTAATTAGTGTATCCTCAAATTTTTGAGGTAAAGATCTCCCTGTGTTTATTTCAAATACTTGTGAAATTTTTAATTTTAGATATTTTTTTGTTGATTTTCGTTATTTTTACTGTAAATTAACCCTTTTGTTACGTGTGAAAATAAAAACACGTTTGCACTTCTAGTTAATGTGTTATTTCGATTGAAAGTTGGATTTATCAAGTAAAAGTAAGGTGTATCCTCAATTGTGTGTACCACTGTATGCTCGACTTGGTGTTTATAGATATAAACTTAGACTTGAATTGGTTTGTGAAGCCATGAAAACTTCTATTAGCCAAACAAATTGTATTATTTATTTCAATTTTCAGATCGTTGCTACATGAGAGTTCCTAAGTTAGTACATTAAATGCTTACAGGCTCAATTTGTTTCTATAGTAAGTATATGGATATTTATTCTTGTCTAATTTGTAATAGCATACTTTATTTTGAATTTAATTTTATAAACTTTTATAGTCTGTTTTTCTTATTTTTCCTTTTTTATTTAATTATAAGTTGAACGCTCTTATAAGGTTATAAATGTTCATAATGAAGTAATTGAAATTTAAGCTGAAAATCATTCATATTCGGATGCAACATTAAATTTCGCGAGTTTTTAGCTGACATCAAATTTTTAAAAATATTTTGTCACTAGTATTAAATTAATTTATATTTTGGTAAAATATATTAATTGAACACAATGGTCAAGGGAAATAATTCTATTGAAAGAAAACACAACACTATACAGGCAAATAATCAAAATTTAATTATTATTTTCTTAGCTTGTGTTTTTTGCTCAAAAATACTTTCCTATTTCATCGTAAACATTAATTTCTCTTAAAAATTATTTAGCTTGGAATTTATCTTTAGAAGTTACAATATATCATTAAACTCTCTTCCGAGAAATGCATGAATTAAAAAAAAACATAATATAAATAAGATTGTGTCTCATCTTGCACGCACACACATCTTAGCTAAAATCTAATACATGCTTAATTGCAGATTTGTTTCGATAAATCCAAATATTTTTTAAAAATTTATACTTCAAAACATATACACTATCCGAGTATTAAAAATTAAATCATAACAGTATAAAAGTTTTTAAACATATTTTGTAAGTAGATTTTGAATTCACTGAATATGAGTACACACAGCATCAGATATCTACAGATTCCAATACAGATTTTACGACACGTAATTTGAAAGGTTATCTCTGAGTGAGTGAGAGTATGAGTAATATTTACATAGCACTATAAAGCTGCACGAGGGCTGTTGACGACGGACCTCATAATTATGAACAATGGTCATGTGACGAGGATGACACCCAAGCTCTGTGTGTGTGTCGCCCCCCTCTCCTAACTCCCACATCACACTAACGGAATGGTTTTCTTTGAGTAAAGTGTCGTTGTCGAATGACATTCGAAAGACATTACAAGCAAAAGATTTTGAAAATGTAAAAAATGCAAACAGATTAAATAAAAATTGTGTTTCATAAAATGGTGTACTAATTTCTCTAAGAAATGACACGACGAAGTTTATGTTAAGAATTTTTAATTATCAAAAATATATCGAGGCCAATTGCTATTTCTTCATATTCAATCGCTCTTTTTTAGTCATCAAATTGTAAGAACATTTTGCAATAGATTATATTTTTGAAGCTTCATTCAAGGAAAAAGAAAAAAAAAGTCGTGCGGATTTTAAAATCAAGGGAAAAAGATGGTCAACATGTTCCATTGATTTATTTATTACGCAAGATTTGATTTCATGTCTTTTTCTATCGAGTAAATTTTTCAACAGGTTTTCTATAAACGGTAATTTGAAAAATATGTATGCAAGAATTTCATTATTACTTGAAGTTTTCATTTGGAACATGTTGGTATTAAAAAAAAACACAGAAATCAAATTTCTAATACCAGTAATATATTTATATAGAAAATAATTTGGCAGGTGGTAATAATTAAAGCGAATATAATGAGAAATTATTTTTATCCATCTTACCTAAGAGATGAACAAAATTTAATTGAACTGCTGTCGAGTAAATATAATCGTCATTCCAGACAATCACAGTTGGGTCTAAATGAAATTCGGGAGTTAAGTGAATTAAATAATGAATATAAAAATAAAAAATCAATAGGATATAAGTGAGGTTTGGAAAAATCCACGAAGATCAAATATTAAGATATTCAACTCTAGCTTATGTTTATAATATTTAAAATGTAGAGTACATATATTTTTTTTGTTACTTTTCTTGTAGAATGATAGAAGTCAAAAATAAAACTCGAATGTGCGTGTGTGTGCCAAAAAAAAAAGTTGCTAATGAAGTCAAATAACGTGACTAGAGATTTTGATCTTTTGATTTTCATTTATTTCATAGTATTTTATGAATCATATAATGGATCGCATTATTTGGCAATTACCAAATGAGGAAGTTACTCAAATTATTTCAAGATAAAAGAATCTGTCGTCAAAATATATATATAGGCTTTATTTTTCAAAATCCTCCAATGAAATTGAGTTTTGGTTCCGACAAAGCACGTTAGTCATGATACGGCGTTGTGTCATGCACATCCATAGCGAGAAAAAATAAAACAGAATTGAGCTATAAACATAATTTTAAAGGGATCACACATTTCCTTCCTAAATACCTTTAGATTAATTTGTGATATTACCCCCCTCGGGGGAAACATCTCTTTGAGTATCAGCGTGAGTTAGAGGTGTAGGATTAACGGAAGAACTAGAAATATACATAATCTTAATACATCTTTATTAAGATTTATAACTTAATCCTTTAACAAATTAGAATATATAATAATATATGTGAGAGAATCTACGGTGACAAAACGCACAATTTATATAATACCGAATTAACCTAACTCAGACCATTATCAATTACTGTGTGACTCACCTAAACTCAATTACAATACTGTCACTGGTCCTAATATTAAATAGTCAATCCTACCTTGCTGTAGTCTAAAGAATCGATCACTACAATCTTAGATGAAGGCGTGTAAATGCTCGAGTGCAATGGTATGCACCTTGACTCAATGTATCTCTATAACGTATAATTTCTGCTAGTCGCCATGTAACGTTTTCCAAAACTTATTCACGCTTGCACCCCGTGGATTATGTTTACATTCCTCTAATTGCCATCCCGCTTACTCTAACTTCTGATATTTAAAAGCTTCCTAATTTGCATCTTTCTTTCACACTTCACTTCTTGTATTTGGTTGGAAAAGAGTTGCCATTAATTCTGGCCCCACAGAACCAAAAGGACATGTTAAGGAAAAGACGCGTGAGCCCGTCACAAATTTACTTGTGGTTTCAAGAATTTACGTTAACTATGTTTTGTGAACCACAAATATAAGTCTAGCACAACATTACAGCATATTGAATAGCTAAATGAAGGAAGCATGGGATAATTCTTTGATGACTAGCAAAATATTAAAATCAGAAAGTCTGAAAAATATTTGTAATTTTATGCTGCCTGCTTAAAATGAATTTTGCAAATTTTTAAATATTTTTTATTTATGTGTAAGCCTAATAAAATTACTTTGTTAATACATACAGTTGGACCTCCATTTTATAAACCTCTACATTGCGAATTTCTCTATTTTACGTACTTTTTCAAGGAACCAAGAACATTTTAAAAGAAGAAATGAATCTCTATTTAATGAATTTGAATCCCTATGTAATGAATTTTCATATTTTACTTTTTGAATTCATTTCATTTGACATTTCTTATTTTTGACGATGAATGATGTCACACTAACGGAAAAATAATATTGTTTTTTGCTAACATAAAATTAATGGCCATTGAGGTCATCTACATCAAATGTTATGATATAAGATCGAAACTCAAAGAATTCTTCCAGAGAGAGAACTCATATTAAGACCAAATTTTGAATACACATAAAATGTACAAAGAGAGAAAGAGAGAGAGAGAACAGCAGTATATTTTAATGTACTACTCATTTCTTTTCACAAATGGATGTCTTATTTCATGTGTGCAGTATATTTTGTCCCCGTAAACACATTGCTCATTAAAGTTAAATAATACATATTTGTTGAATATTTTTCAATTTTAACACTAGATTGCCCAAGAAAGTAATTTTGACTGATTTTTAATTTCAATTAGAAAAACAATTATGTATATAATGACACAATTTCTCTCTTAGAAGTTTTTAGAATATATTTTTTTTCCAAGTGAAGTAAACTTTTTTATTGTTAATATTTACTAATAACTTGTTATATGACTTTAAATAATATTAAAAATATTAAAAATTAATTTTAAACAAATTTCTTTACACATTAGCTATTCTTTCACAATCCAGTCATTTTGACTGTTTTTGGGCAATTTAGGTATATACTAAGTTTCAGTGTTAAGAGTGTATACAGTAAGATATAAGTAAGATATAAGTATCAATACAGTAAGATATAAGTATATATTTTATAATCACTGGATCGTATAATAATATTTGGGTCATTTCTTTTTGGGAAACATTGCTTCAAATTTAAATACTATACACTACGATTAATCAAAAACTACCAAGTAAAAATAAAGTTATTATAAAATTTTTAAAACTACTCGAAGAAAATACCTTTATCAAAGTATTAAACTGTTTTTTTAGGTTGCTTTGACAGTACTCGTGATTAAAGGAAAAATACAAAGTTTAAAATGAAGAAAATTGTTGCTGTCGTCGGAGCTGGAAGCTCAGGCTTAGCAGCTATCAAATCATGCAAAGAAGAAGAAATGGATGTTATATGTTTTGAAAAATCAGATAGAATTGGTGGATTATGGAATTATAAAGAGGGAAGTGATTTCCCTTCTGTCATGAAATCTACTGTTATTAACACACATAAAGAAATGACTGCCTTTAGTGACTTTCCCCCTCCAAGCCATTTTCAAAATTACATGCACAATTCACAAATTAAACAATATCTATATATGTATGCTGAAAATTTCGATCTGCTGTCTCATATACGTTATAAACACGAAGTTGTAAATGTTTCCAAAGCTGATAACTACAATGAAACAGGCAGATGGAAAGTAACTTTTAAAATTTTGGAAAAGCAAGAAATATTAGAAGAAATATTTGATGGAGTTATGCTATGTTCTGGGCATCACGTATTCTCAAGAATGCCTCAGATTGAAGGATTAAATCTTTTTCGTGGCCAAATTTTACATTCTCAGTCTTTGAAGACACCTGATGCTTTTAAAGGCCTAAAAGTATTAGTTATAGGCATTGGAAATTCTGGAGTTGATGCAGCTGTAGAATTGAGCAATGTAGCTGAACAGGTAAGAATGATTAAAGGTAATGTTTCTTTAACTTTTCATTGATTGTGAAATAGGTAGATTTTGAGGAATTTAAATTGGAAAAATGTATTCATAATTGAAAATCCTAACGTAGGATAATGTATTTGAGAACATGTTGGAAAAATTAACCGAAAAATGCATTTAAGTTTTTATTTCTGAATAATTATTGGGTGAAATTTCGTTGCAATTTTTAAAAGAATTAAGGAGGGCTACACCCTGTCCGCTTAACGACGGATCTTCCCCAATTGTACAAATTATACAACTGTTCATACTCATTACTCAAATTGTAAAACTGTAATTTACATGTATTATGTATAGTTCTATTGTTTCAATAGAATGTAAGCAGGAAAAAGAAATAAATTTCATCTCTGCATTTTAACTTGTTCTTCAATTTAGTGCCTCTTCAAAAACAATGTTCTTATTTACTTTTTTCCTCTAAATTGCGACGAATTTTTATTCCGTCTTTGCTTCTGTACCTTGACAGATCCATGAATGATTATTGTTTCCTTTCGATGTTACACATAAACATACTTTTTTAAAACTCCCCATTCCTGTGACTTATTAGTACTCCTGGAAAATGCCAATATTGCAGGGAATTGCGTACGTTTCAGTGCGAATGGCATATCCAAGTTCCCTTGAGCATCCAGTGGGCCACGAGTGACTCGAACTCCCAGCATGGGGCTTGGATTCTTTCGAACGACATCCAATATATATTTTGTCCATGTGTGGAATAAACTGTGTTGGATACCATGACCCGTTGGAATGTATGGCCCGCCCTCACTATGCTTATTACATCATAATGGTCCATATTCCCGCAAATTGTGATGCAAATAGCAAACATCCAACGTGCTGGTGCATCTCTTTGTGAATTCCTTTCGCAATACAATCTTTCTGCTGATCATGCATTACCTTCTGCCAATCCGTAAATCAGGTGCATATCTGCCAGCTCGGTGTTTGTAAGACGTTGCATTTTCTTCTGAGGGCGATGGTGGTAATTCTTGTCTGTATCATTAAATACTCTTGTAAACAACGACACCTAGCACCGAACGAAGATGTTTTCAACCATGAGTTGCTGTGCAAATCTGAATCGTTGTGATAACCCCTACTTCCCCTTAAAGTTTGTCCCAATGATCCTAGGACATCCTGTATATACATACAGAAGAGAAAGGAAAGAATGAAAATGAAGGGAAGAAAGAAAATAGAGAAAAAATATTGCATTTGATTAAATATTCACATTGGAGACAGGAAAGTATATATGATTGAATTTTGTAATACGTATAATATACATATATATATATATTCATTATAATAGAAATTTCTGTCGTCCTGGTTACGTTGAATAATAGAACAATCACATTTCATAACCTACATATTTTTACCAATAAGTGATTCCACTGAATAAGATAAGGCAATAATTACTAATTCAACCGATCGGTTTGAAGTAATGCTTAAATTTTATTTAAATTATTTTATGCAAATATTTATTATTTTTTAAATATCTTTACAGGTTTATCTTAGCACCAGAAGAGGAGCTTGGGTTTTTACTCGAAGTGGGCTTGAAGGTATGCCTTACGACGCTTTACTTTCGAATCGCCTTTTTAACTTTTGCATAAAACTTTTTGGTTGGAGAATAGGAAGTTGGATATTAGAAGAGTATGTCTTAAACAAATCCTTCAATCATGAATTTTATGGCTTGAAACCTAAGCATCGAGCATTAAGTCAGCACCCAACTATCAATGATTGCTTAGCAAGCAAAATATTATCGGGCAGAATCATTTTAAAAGGAAATGTAAAATTTTTTTCAACAAATAGCGTTATTTTTGATGGAGGAAATTCAAATATTTCCATTGATGCTGTGATATTTGCAACAGGCTACCAAATAACATTTCCTTTTATACATGAATCTATCTTAAACACCACTGATAATGAAGTGGAACTTTATAAATTGTCATTTTCTCCTGAGCTGAAATATCCATCTCTTATTGTGATTGGATTGAGTCAGCCACTTGGTTCTATATTTCCCATTGCAGAAGCACAAAGTCGTTGGTTTGCTCTTTTAATGAAAGAAAAAGTCAAGTTACCCGATTATGAAAGGATGAAAGATGAAATATATCGGAGGAAAAAAGCTTTGAAAGAAAGATATGTTAATTCCCCAAGACACACTATTCAAGTTGATTATATTAATTTTATGGATGATATTACATCAGAATATAATGCAACACCTAACATGACAAAGATGTTGTTCAGTGACCCAATTTTATTCTTAGCTTGCTTGCTTGGTCCAAGTTTACCGTATCAATACAGACTTCAAGGGCCTCATTGCTGGCGAAAAGCGAGAGAAACTATTTTGAAATTTCCTTCACGCGTGGTGTTACCATTAACAAACAAATTATCTCGCCCACACTATAGCCGTTTTGAATCTCTGAGAATTCTGAAATTTTTTCCAATATGGCTCACCCTTCCTGTAATTTTATTAATTATTTACTTATGGATAGTTTTAATTACTTCATGTTTCTTCTAATAAGGAAGAAAAATAACATATAACTTACATGCTCAGTTCGCGATACTTGTTCTTCATTGTAAATATCATTTTTTAAAACATTAAAATGGAAATTTATTTAAAAAATCGAACTATATATAAAGGAGAAATTGAACACAATTATATATACATATATATAATTTTAATGTAACTTTTAATCGTAAGTACTAAAAAGAATCAATGTAAATATATACTTCATAAATACATTTAATTTTAACCCTAATTTTTATGAAAGCAGTGCTGCTTAAATATCAGAGTTCATTTTATAATTGTAGTGAATGGTTTACAAAGTTCTCCAGAAAAGACGGGGAAAATTTCTAAGAGCTGGGGTAATATACACAAAAGGAAACAATTTTCTTCAAAGAAAGCATGGTCTAAAAGGAAATGCAAACGCACTACAAGGATCAACATAATAAAACCGAGGATGTGATGAGAAAATACAAGAGAGGCGTATGTGTAAAATGCATTAAGAAATATTTCCAGTAATTGCTCAAAAGAGTGACCACCAACGGTACTGCCAAAACATCGACGAAGGAGGAATTGGTGAACGCTCTGGAATATTCTAGGTATATAGCAAACCTCCCCAGAGGCAGCCAAAAATCTTGTAGTTAAATCTTCACAGTGAAGATGAGTCTCAGACTTTTCGACTGTCCCCACAGAACGGAATCAGGACACTACAAATAGAGTGATAGTGTTAGTCAAATTACAGAACAAGCTGTCTGGATCCATCAACTTGAAAAAGGATGCCCAGATAGTACAGTACCTTTCGTTCAAAATGGGTTGGAGCTCCATCGAGTTGGAACCATATATGGCACTGAAAGTCAGTTGGATTATACTTTGGCAAATTTGATAGCACGTCTTACATCAATTATGTGTCCTCGTCAAGGCTTTCCGGCATAAGTTACGATCCTATTAGATCAGGGATACTCAAACTTTTTTTTCATCGGGCCACATACATATGACAACTATTTCACGCGGGCCGCAACATGAGGATTTGTTGGGGGGCATGCTATAAGATCAAGGACATTTACAATATTAAAACTCATAATTTTGAACATTATTTTAAAACTATATTAAATTCTATCAAACTCAACTCCCGAAAAGTAGGCTTATTGGATTTTTACCCTGTTATGTGGTAATTTCGATTTCCTTTCATCAATGTGTGTGTGATCTTGAGCTTCCCCCTAAAAATTTTTTGTTGCTGTTGCAAAGATTATTTTTAAGAAAACTAATTTATCTCGTCGTGAAAGAAATCCTAAAGAAAAAGAGTCTCTGAAATATCTGTGCTTGGTGGAATGGCGACGAGCAAAATTATATGTTTTTTTTTAAATATAACATTTTCATGACAAATCAAACAAGTAGTTGATCATGTTTGTTTTTCTCTATGAAATAGTCAAGATCCCATTCGTCTTGAAACAACAAATACCTTAAGCTATTTTTCGCTTGCAAGACATGAATGCTAATTAAAAATTAGTTTCACCCATAAAATGACTGCTACTCCACTGTTATTTGTTATCGCTAATCGTTAAAATTACAAAAAGGGGTAAAAAAGTTATCTCGTAATTCTCGTGCGAGAACGACATCGATAGCAAAATTCATACATGTGATTGTTTGATTGATAGAATTTCTCACTCAATTTATAATACATTTTTTTAGATAATTGAATTTATTTGTTCAATGAGCCATGAACGGGCCACTGAGAAAGGTCCGGTGGGCCACATGCGGCCCGCGGGCTGCAGGTTGAATATCGCTGTATTAGATAGTCGCCGAAGATTCCTACCCAAATTTTGATGGATAAACGGCTATGGTTTTTTTAATGTTGTTGAAACGTGCTAACGCGTTTGAGTTACATTTTAGATCATGCACATTCTTTGATAAAATTTGATTGAGTTGGTATGTTCTATCACCTGTCGAAGTCCCCATATTTTCTTAATACCATTGAAAACTACAAATTAATAAAAAGGAATCAATATGTGTGTTTCAAAGTCTTAATAAAATTATAGAAATTATTTTGAAATATTCATTTAAAATAAAGAATGAAAAATTAGTTTTACTATCTTTATTCGTTCTCAATAAAACTGCAATTAATCTTTAAAGAAAGGAAACATTATTTTCAGTAAGAATAATATAATCATGCTAAATGAACCCGTTATATCTAAGTAGGTGAGTGCTAAGTTTAATTTGATGCTTTGATTTTTTAACCTTGAGCTTTAATTTTCAACCTTTTTCATATCATTTTTGTTTACCAATTGTCAATAAAACTATGATAGAAATTTATCATCAAAACATTTTCATATGTTACTCAAACAAAACTAACATCTAATACGAGATTTGTTGTCGTAATTTTTTGTACGTTGCTAAATATTTTCGCTAAATAAATTTTTTTCATAGTAGCATGCTTTCCATGTTTATTCTGTGTCTAAATTTTTGTTTTAATCTACTTCACATTTAAAGTTCAGTCAAAATACGTAATATGTTTTTTGTAGGTAATTTTGAATATCTTCTTAAAAACATTGTTAAAACATCGTTCTGCTCAAAAAGGTGATGCCCAGAAAGATATTTAATTATTTTGGAGATAACATTTACTATTTTGTATTTTCTTAGGAACATTGCACGATTGTGAAGACAAATGAATATTAACACGATTTTATTGATTAAGTTGGTGGTGCTATTTTTAGCACCAGTGAGTTTCAACAACATACGTTTTAAACGTTGTTCATTAATTGTACCAAATCCAACTTAAAGAAAATTCTTCAAAACAATACAGCTTTGCTTAACCCCATAAATGGTAATTTTTTTTTTGCCCAAAATGTTCCAAATTTTTTTTATTGCATATAACTAAGAATAATACTTAACAGAATGCGAAAATGGAAGAACTTTAGTTTAATTTTTAATTTTAAAGTTTTCACACTATTTTTTTATTTTATGATTGTGTAACTCCATCCCCCCTAAATGTTTGCTTTTTTATAAATCTACTTTGCATGCTATGAAGAATGTTTCAAATACCTTAAAAGAATTTTTTTCATACTTACAAGGGCGCCAACTCAGGTGTCGTCCACCTCACTTGACCATGGTTCAAAATTACTTGGTCCGTCGCCAAAAGCCCTCAGAGATAATATCTGCTTTTTTTATTTATTTTACTATTTTTTTATTTCTACTCAAGCAACAAATTGCACTTTACCTTTGTAAGGGCGCCCCCTCCCCTCGGGTGCCCCTCTCCTTGATTGTCTGCGTGAGCTAGAGGTGTAGGAATAAAGGAAGAACTAGAAGCTGCCATGATCTTAATTTGACTTTATTAAGATCTTAACTTAAACTTCTAACAAATTAGATAATAATAATATATGTGAAAGAATCTACGGTGGCTAAACACACAATATATATAATACCAAAATAACGTAACTCGGACCACTATCAATAACTAACTCGCCTAAACTCAATTCCAATACTATCACAGATCCTAATATTAAATAGTCACTCCTACCTTAATTTCGATCGATCAATCCAATTCTACTGGAAGTTGCGGCTTTACTGGAGTTCAATGGTATGCACCTTGACCTAAGGGCTCTCTGTCACGTATAACTTCTGTTGGCTGTCACCTAACCTTTCTAAAACCTTTTCAAGCTTGAATCACAGATTATCATAACATTCCTCAAATTGCCACCCAGCTTACTCTTACTTCTGATATTTAAAAGTTTCCTAATTTGCATCTTTCCTTCACGCTTCACTTCTTGGGTTTGGTTGGAAAAGAGTTGCCATTAATTCTGGCCCCAAAGAGTCCAAAAGACATGTTAATGAAAAGACGCGTGAGCCTGTCACACCTTGCCGAACCCTGTTCTTGATCGAATATTTTCAAGAATCTAAATTCTTTGCTTCCAATGAAAAATTCCCCTCTTCTACAAAAAGAAAACCCCGGAAAAGAAGCATTTCAATACCATGGACAAACTGCAGCTCTTAAAAACATTAGCACAAATAAGTATTAAAAATATGCGCAATTTAAAGATAGAAAGAAGAAAATATCAGTGCCCGTACAGCGTATGGGCAAACCGGTCATGGCTAACTTTCGGTAGCCCGTACGGTGTACGGGCCAACCAATTAAGGGATTAATGATACATCAGTTTTACTCTTAGATCTACAGTTAAAGACTTGAAATCATTTCTTAAATCAAGACCCGTGGCAACTGATTGAGATTAATTTCATTAAGGATTCAACAAATTTAATTGTAAATTTTAAAATTTAGCTTAAAGCTAGGGTGACTCTTCAGAGCAGTTCTTTTCTTGAAAGTTTTTACAAATAATATTCTTTTTAAACATCAAGAACTAACATGTATTTCAAGTTAATTTATAAGTAATTTTGTTTAATTGCAGGCAAGATAAAGGCGTAAATTTTTGAAGTACTGTATGTTTCAACAGTATCATGAAACGTTGATTTCTGAGGTTCTTTTCAAAAACGTTAAAATCATTGCTATTTTATGGAGGGATTAGTTTTAAGCTGAAAAGTTACCTTTTACCAGTTTGAACAACCGGTTATCGCATAACAATCCTTTTTAACCACCTTTATAAGGGACATACTTTTCTTTTTATTTAGAATTAATAAAAAAAAAAGTTCTGCTGCCGGATGATGTTCGAATTTTTAATACATCTTTCATGTTTCAGGTGATTTCAAACCTAATCTAAAAAATAACAAAAACCAAAACCGTATGTTAGTGGTTATAGTTGTATATAAAATGGTTATCAAACTTAATTTGATCTTATAAATAAATAATGTTTTTCTTGCTCGTTTGTTTCATCAGATTTTATTCAAACTATAATTATGAATTAAAAAATAACCTTTGAAAAATGGTTACAGAAACTGTAAATTTATCAAATTCGTCTATAAGTTAGATAAAGTGAAAAGCAGAATACTTTACACACACACACATTATAAGGCTAAAAAGAAAATTATATATATAAGATGCTGTAAATCACATGGTTGTAAACTTATAAAAAATTAACAGAAGGCAAGAAATACAACTGTCCCTCAAAACTCTTATGTATGGTGAAATTTTTTGCTATAATGTACACCAAGAAGCAACTTTTTGTCGGCCAAAATAAGAATAATGGACTATAGGGCTTAGAATATTTTCATTATAAATTTAATCAAGGAAGTCAAAGTAATCAATTTAGTCAAGGAATTATAAATAATTATGAATTTTGGAAATTCCTTAAATTTATGGGTCACGACTTTTCAGACACTGCATACTTTCCGGAATAAGATGTTTAAGTTGAGGTAAAAAAAAGTTGAAGATTTTTTATTGTTTTCAAAACGAACTCATGTTATTTATGGAATCAAAACAAAGTTTGCGCGGGAACATGATGATGAAAATTGACGAACAGATTTGGCATTTTTTGTAGACATGGCCTATCCTTTAAATGATCACTCATTAAATTTACGTCCGTGGATCTCAGTTCATTGCTTAAAGGTATAATATTTAAAATAAAACTCAAACTAGTAATCTAAAATAAAAAATTTTGAGCATTTCTTCATTTAAGTACATCCAAAATTTCAGGAATTCCTTAATTTTATGGATGATGTGAGTATGGGAACATTATTTTTGAAATATAGGATAGTTATGTTAAGATCTTGAAAAGATTAATGACTCATGACAGAAACATCATTCATAGAATCAAAACAAAATTTGAAAAGAAATTGCAAAAGGTTGTCGATTGTCTCACAGAAGGGGCATTTTTGATAGAGTTAACTGTTTAGTTAATCACTAGACATGAGGCTTCGAAGGGAGAACTGTCAGATTAATTAAAATGTTTTAATCCAGATTTACATTCGAAGCAAATTTGAATATATGACGGCAACATCGCGTTAAAGCACTCAATGTTTGCATTTCAACGCATTATCTAAACATGGTTGTGTAACAAATGTGAAAAATATGCAGCTATGTTTTTCTACTTTATATACAAGTTCATAAATCATGAATAATATCTAATATAAATTTATAAATTATGAAGATTCCATTTAAAGCCGATATAAGCAAATTGCATGTCAATTTTCAAATAGAATACAAAGAATTACAATTTATTACTAAATTTAACAAATGGGATCGCGACTTTTTATTTGATTTCTGTAAAAACAGAACAGGTCATCCAAAATGCAATATCCTTAAATAAATTAGACAACGAATCCAAATTTATTGGATAAGAAACATAAAATATTAGGACGAAATGTTCTAAATAGTGGTCCCATTCGATTTGTGGAACATGAAAAAAAATCTATATTTTGGGTAGCCATTACAAATGATAGCCAGAATTGCGACACACCTAAGAATTGAAACAAAAATATTTAAGATGTGTTCTTAGAATATGTAAATTCATGTAGCTTACACGCTTCTAAAATTTATGTGGTGTATTAGCGAGTGGTGTATGTTGGGCAGCCGCCTATAAATTATCGACCACATGTATTCTATGGGAGGTAGGGTGGGACCATGGGACCATACAAGAGTGCGACCTGCTTAATAATGAAGAGTTGTTGAACATAGTGTTTCATGTGCAATTTCACAATGTCCTGTTAAAACTTGGTAGGGGGAGAGTCTTAAAGATAAGGGACGATATCAGCTCCAAAGCTTCAAAGACGTTGCGGTAGCTGCATGCAGTGAGATAAATACAATATCTTTTCATTTTGGAAGTCATGACAAAAAGTTATCTCATCACATTGTATTTTTGTTAAGCTCTTGTAATAGAACATGGGTTTTTCATTATTCAACTGCACTCTGCGGTGTCTCAACTAGAAGTGTGAACTGATTGTAATCAGGGCAGGCGCTAGCAGTTTCATCACCCCGGACAAAAATGGAAAATGCCACTCTTCCCTCCAAAGTAAAAAAAAACAAACTATAATTAGAAATGATAAATTGTGTTCACATAGATACACACTTATAAAACTTAAATAATTCGTGCGAACAAAAAGGTAACATAATTTTTATGTATATATATTATTTTAAGTCTTAAAAAATACGAAATAATTTGGAATTAAGGACATCATTACTTCTTATTTCAAACTAGCAAAATGTAAGAGAAGGAATCGCCCGTTTCAGCAGGCCAATTTCTTCGACAAAGAGTCTATAAATAGCGGGTATCACAAGCGTTTATTTTAACTTATAGTAACTATACTCAAGGCTAAAACAAAACATCTCCTGTGGCTCTCTATCAACCAAAAACTCTTATTAGCCCTGTCCTCTTTTGGATAGCTGACATCGGACATCATAAGGGAGAAAAGAATGCCTGTTGTTACCACGTTTCGGGATGGTGAGAAAGTTACTATTGAAAGATGTGTAAACATATCAGATTTCATAATTTAACATTCACTTCCGCCTCGAACCCTACAAATTTCAACATAAAAGAAAACTGACTTTAAACATATAGAGTACAAAATAAGGAAATAAGATACATTAAATGAAAGACTAAATTAACACCCAATAATATTTCAGAAAATACATCAAATTTTTTGTAACAAAAAATATCTTTTAAATTTAATCCAAACGTCGCACTTAAAATTTGCCACCCCAGGCAGGGGTCCAGTTTGTCTGGTCCGAGAGACGCCCCTATTGTAATCAAAAACGACACGTGCCTTATGAAATCCCTTGCAAACTCATTTTACATATATGAGCTTCTGAGAGAGAGAGAGATTTAATTCATTTAAGGTATCCGACTACTTTCGGTACCGTGATTTTAAAGAAGAGCATAAATGGATAATTTTCATGATATTTAGTGTCACGTAGATTAGAATGCATGAATAAAATTGTTTTAAGAACTTTATGACAAAATAAACTATTTAGATACAATATTTTAGCAAAAAATTAACTTAGAATAATCTTTTTTTCAAAATGCTCTCCTTTTATAAAAAATGCTTCTAAAATAATAATACTTCGCTTGTATAAAGTAAAGACTTCTCCGGAGATTCTAGGATTTTTGAAGAATTCACATTATTTTCACATTTACCACCAATTGAAATAATTATCGCGGTTTTTTTTCTTAAAATTTATCCCCTCTGTTGTCGTAAAACATGGATAAACCCACTTCTAAGTTATATATTTCAAAAATTCTAGTTGAGCCTCTGTAGAGAGGTCTGAGCTATATACAGGCAAAATATTATTATAATTGAAGCATTTTTCACAAAAGGAGAATATTTTGAAAATGAACCATTCTATGTCCCTTTTTTGTCAAAATATTGTACTTAAATAATTTTTTATTGTAATAATATTCTTAAAACAATTTTATATATATTCTCTAATCTAAATGACACTAAATATCATAAATATTATCCATTTATACGCTTTTGTAAAATCACGGTTCCGAACGTAGTCGGATATCTTAAATTAGGTTATTAAACTGATAGAAAGATGAGTTTAAAAGAGTTGAATCTTTTTTTTAAATATATATAAATTAAATCCTTTAAAATTTTATTTCTTTTATAAACTTGTTGGAATTTTTTTTTCTCTTTCAACTTTTAAAATATACTATATACTTTTCTTGATAAAGTTGTCTCCAACACCAAAGATTTATGAAAGGCCCTTTTCTCCCTTCAATGAGTTTAAATATCAGAAAAGAAAAGAAATAAAAATAGAAAAAGAAAAACATGAAATCATTAAAAATTTTTAAAAAATCCTTGTATATGATTGACTGAGACCAAAATTATGTGACTTTTGCTTTTATGGTGAATATAAATATTCAAATTTAAACTATATAGAAAAAACCAAAATATAGATATCTACATTAAAATAATTTTATAGTACTATAGTGTTTATGGAATTCCAACAATGTTCTTTAATTTTATCATGTTAAGAAACTCGATACTTATGCAAAATATCACGTGTCTAATAGTATTATTCTAAGCAATTGTAATCTTATTTAAAAGACAGGATCAAGATGAAGTGCTTGCTTAGGTTCAGTGCCTAAAATATTTCAAATACTGAAAACATGAAAACACAGTTTTAACACCCCAGACATTATATTATATAAACATTATACATCATAATAATCGTTTATTTTTCAAACTTAACATGCATAAACATTTAACATAAAACAAAATTTCTGATTTTATGTAATACATGGTCCAAGTATAATCAAATTCTTTGTAAAAGGTCCAAGTATTTACAAAGAAAAGTATGTTATTGTGTGAAAAGAGGGACTAATAACTACTATTGTTAGAATTACTAATACATGATAATTAAGGTTTATAGGAGACCTCCTTTTATAGGGACAAAAAAAGAAGAGAATAAATCTTTAATAAAACTAACAAATTTTTATAAGCAAATTAGAAACAATCTTATAAAAAGAGAAGGTATGGGAAAATGAAAACCTTCGAGAAGCTGGAATCTCATCAGAATAATAAAAATTTGATAATTCATTTTCAGTTGCGAAAAAACACATCTGTTAAACAAGTAGAACAGAAAAATTAAACAGTATCATAAGGCAAACGAGCCAACCCAATAAATAATCAGAGATAACTTTTCATTAGAGCTATCTCGTTCTAATACTGCTATTAGGAACTTTTTTAGTGTTCTATTTCAAATTGAATTCTGGTACAGAGTGCAGTACGTAATTGGATGGATTGAACCTTGTGCAAGTAGGAATGATTTCAAAATTATTTTTTGCATGATTATTAATCATCTATTTCAAAATTTACGACTGAAAATTATTTTAACACGTCGGTGGACACAGTGGTATATGCTGTTGTAAGCCGATGCCGATATGGTAAGTTAGGTATCCGCGAACTTTTTAATACAGTATAGGATCCTGAATTTTGTGTGATTGGTTTTCATTTGTCAAGGTATTAAATTCTGTAAACTTTGCAAGATCTTCGAGGCATCTTTTTTTTACGGCTTAAAGGCTAAACGGACAAAGATCGAGCTTGAAAGAATGAACATGAGAACACATCTTTCTTTTTCCTTAATGTTAATATAACACAATTTGCTCCACAAGAGTGGAGGAAGGACAGTTCAAAAATTATTTTCATTATTGTTATGTGAGAGTTTTATTATTACTTAGAAGAATTAGCAAAATATATATGTGTGTGTGATTTTGAAATCTTATTAACACCTTTAACATTATGAAAGTCATAAGAAGTGTTATCATTATCGTTGAGTAGAAATACAAGGTGTGACACACACAAAAAATGAGACTGGTCCATTAAATCATTGTACTTACAGAATCAGTTCTTCGTGACAATATCTCCTTCAAAGTAGTTCCCTTCAGCATTCACAAACTTCTGTATTCGGTGCTGCCATTGCTGGTAACTGTTCTGGAACGAAGTGTTTGGAAGTCCCTTTAGGAGAGATTTTCCGTTTTCGCCTGAACCTCTCCAACGGAAGTAAAATAGATTCCCTTACAGCAAAATTTAGCTAAACTGAACTCAGTGGAGCGCAACAGTCCATGAGTGCGAAGGCCTACTGTGCCTATCTCAGTATACGTGACTTTAAGCGCTGGAATGCATGTGCAGATGTTTCGATCAAGTGGTCAGTCTGACGCGAAATCCCCAGTATTCAGTTCCCAAGAAAGCTTGGTACTCTTTTATAGACCCACTGAAGGGATGAAAGGCAGAGTCAACCTTACACAGCCCGGGATTTGAACCCCGGACCTGTGGCGTGAAAGCGCGATAACTTAGCACTCAGTCACTGGGCTTCAGATTTAAATGTAGGAAATAAAAAAAAAAAAAAGTCTCATGTGGCAATATCAGGTGAATAAGGAAGATGCCCCATCATAGCAATGTTTTTGCTGATCAGAGCCTGTTTGACAGATAAGGCCATGTGACGGGAGCATTATCCTGGTGCAACAGTGATCCATCACTCTCCAATTCTGCCTTTTTCCCCCCTAACTTTTTCACGAAGTCTTTTTAGTACTTCAATATAGTAGTGTTGATTATTAGTCTGACTACTGATGTGAGTGGAAATCCACTCATATCACAAATTTTAGCTATGTTTTGGTCAGTAATCGCTGACCTTTTGGGCCCAACATGTTCATCATCTTCTACACTGACCCTTCCCCCCTGAAAACCTCTAATACCATTCAACCACATGTGCACTATGCAAAATTTCATCTTCACAAGCCTCGGTTAATATTTTAAATGCTTTCGTGGCTGATTTCGTAAGTTTCACAAGAAACTTGATGCTGATTCGAAATTTTTCCGGCAGAATGCAGTTGCACGTGTTCATTCAATAACGTAGTACTTCCAACTTCCGTGATTGATTAAGACGAAAGTAGCCACATGAATAGAGGAGGTGTGTGGGATAACGTCACAGAAACAGTTGTTGCCAATTCCACTCTTTTTTCAAGCTACACACTTAGTCTCGTTTTTATTGCGCCATACCTCTTGTAGACTATTTTCTATTATTATGATTCAGGTGTGTATAAAAAATAGGCTATTTTTTGTACGTACACTTGATTTACCTTCACAAAATACTGAACTTTGAAAATATTACAACTGATTTCCAAGATTTAAAAAAAATTAGATTTCATTTAAAAAAAATAAAAACTTTGAAAATAAATAAATATATTTGCGAAATAAATATATTTATAAATATAATAAGCGAAACTATTCTGTGTATATTCTGAATCACAGAGTGTAAATGTTTATGAAACACATTGAGATATATTATACGATAGAAAATAATATATTTAAGGCAATTTGCAAACATCTTATTTTTTTAAAATTGAAAAAATTGTTCCAACAAAAGTGTTTTCTGCTATTTTATACCTTAATTCATTGAAATAATTTATTGCAAAGTGATAAAACGCGAGATTAAAATAGATATATGTATAAAATCACTTTTTATATATAATCATCTGAGATACTATTGATATCTTTAAATTGTGAGAAAATTAATTTTTATTTTATTTTTGCAAAGTCTAATCTCTAATTTAATGTGCTAGTGTATATATATGTTTCTAGTCCTTCACTACCAAATATTGATTCCAGTACCAGCAAAGAGCTTCTACTTAGAATATATTAGATTCTTTGAAAGAGAGAGTGAGATGATTTAATATTTTTTTAATATGTGGGACTGCTGCACACACACACAGATAATGAGCACAGATATTAACTTAGCCTGTGAATTTGCTTTATTTTAAAATATATTTGTGTTTTTTGTTGGTAATATTAATTTCATTTATTTATTATTTTATTAGATTGCGTTATATATATATATAATACTTTAAATATCACAATTTGGCGAGTGCAAGGAATTCTTTAACGACGATGATTATTTTCAATGGTTGATGTTTCATTTGATGACATTGACGAGGAGTCCTTTGAAATGGTTGCGACGGATCTTTACGTGATCTTCTCGCTAATCCTCCTAAGGAATCTTTAGGCTAGTATTCGCGCTTAATTCACAGCCATCCCTCTCAAGAAGAAACCTTGATATATAGATTAGTTTGACTATATAAAGTCAGAGTTTTACGCCTGTAAAAAGAAGGAGCTGAGAAGCTGTTACAGTCGCCACGAAGGTGAGATGGAATAAAGTTGATTTTCGCAGCTTATGATTAAGAGCGGTGTTTGCCAATGTATTAAATTAGTGGATTGGGAATTTGTAGTAAACGATAGATTAGGTTAAATTAAATTGGTTACTTGCGCTTGTTCGCTTCAGGTTTATTGCTTTCTCCTTATCACTCCTTGGACACTCACTTAAAGGTTAATCTGTTGTTGAACGTGTGCTTGAGTAAAATAAATATTGGTTATAATGGAAAATTCTGGTTATCTGCTTTTAATTCTCCCATACTCTTAGGTAGGCAAGACGGTGAAGGAGCAACTTCAGGGGTAAGTTGCTCACATGGTAAATCCGGTTTATCGTCCATCTAAAATAAAACAAGAAATGGACGACGCAACAGAGAACAAAGACAAAAATGAGCTGCAGCAGATTAAGACATGATGAAGACAAAAAGCAAAGGACGCTGCAGATGCATGACGAAGACAAAGACAAAAGCAAGATGGTGGATTTTCCGGAATCTCGGTTATTATACAAAGCGGTAAACGGAAGTAGAACTCGTATGATCTGCGTTAACGGAGCTTGCTTATTGGTGGATAGATATAGTTCGAAAGATTTCCGTTAGGCAGGTAGCTAGCTATTATTAATGTGTGAGTCCTAAAAGCCAGGACCATTACAAATTGAGAACATGTTCATAATTAAATTAATAGAAATATAAACACACACTCAGGAACATTGAAAATAGCGACCCAAGAAAGAAGCTAAGTACAATCGCGAAACTTTACAAATAAGTACGGCGTAAAGTGATATGCAAATGATCCAAGTTTTGTGCCAATACGCTGGCTCATACACGCCAAGGTAGCGCTACAATCAGGAAGAGGGTGCTACATAAGCCAGCGCAAATTCGAAGATTCATAAACGTGACGATTACCCGCCGATTGTAGGAAGACTTTGGTAAGCGAAACACATGCCAGGTAAACGTGCTAGAAGACACGAGAAGGTACCTACGCGCGGAAAACCGGGTCTGGAGCGACCAGGAAGACCCCGAGGAGAGAGGATCGAAGGATCGTGCGGCAAACACTTGTGGACCCCACAGTGACTCGTTCAACGATACGAGCAGACGTAGGCGTAGCAATTGTTCCACAAACAATTTCCAGACACCTTGCAGAAGCAAATCTTAAATCCAAGCGCCCTTTCCGTGCACTCCCTTTAACACCGGAACATCGGCAACTGCGTCTACAGTGGTACCAAGCCAGATGAATGTGGAATGTCACAGATTGGCAAAAGGTTGTGTTTAGTGATGAATCCCGGTTTATTTTGGGGACAGATGATAACCGTGTACGGGTGTGGAGGTGCCCTGGTGAGCGGTACAATCCCCCCACACTGTTCTACGTCACACTGCCCGCACAGCTGGTGTAATGGACTGGGGGGGCCATAGCCTATGATAGCCGGTCCACTTTAATTGTTATGCGTGGAACCTTAACGGGCCAACGTTACGTTGATGATATTCTTCGACCCCTTGTAGGACCTTTCCTAAATGGTCTTCCAGGGGCAATTTTTCAACAAGATAATGCTCGTCGCATACAGCAAGAGTTGCTCAAGACTTCCTACGTCATTTTCAGACACTTCCATGGCCGGTCCGCTCCC
>BMAU01018736.1:0-2500 GCA_019973935.1 Trichonephila clavipes
GTGATATTTTTATTGTGTCCACATAGCTGTACCCTGTCTTCGAAGACCGTTTTCAAACAGGCAGCTGGTGTTTTTATTGCATTAATTTGGTCTTCGGACATCGTTTGCGAATAAATTGCTCAATTATTTTGCGCTCATTTTTTAATGCTTTCTTCCAGTAAATAAAATTTAACGATTCGCTGCAGTAACCACGCTTGATAAAATGATCTAAGATAAGATTTTTTTTAAAGTGTACGAAGAATTTCTTTGCGTAATTGTTTAGTAGTTTTTGATTAAAATTTTTCAAAATAATAGTTATACTATGTTTTAAAAATTTATTATTCATTAAGAGCAAGTTGCAGATATTATTTTAAAAATTGCAATTCCGATACATTAATTTTTAGTTCCGGCTAATTTAAATTAGTTCCGACTAATTTTTATTAGTCGGAAACATAAATTTTAAGGAAATTGCAAGTTTACGAACATTTTTCTGAGTGTGTGAGAGACACTGCAGAAGAAGAGAAAAGAATGCTACTTAAAAAAAAAGGTAATCGAACACCTAATTTTCGAATTTCGATTCTCATACTTTTAAATAAATTATTAAACATTAATATATTTAGCAACTTATTTTATTGTTGTTTTCAATTGATGTTTAAAGTAACATTTGAGGTAGTTTTGTTTTCTTATGCAGCAAAAATACATATTATGCTTAATAATGTAAGGAAACTATAAATGCAATTCGATTTATTATTTTCATTGTAAAAGTGCAATAAAACCTGCTAAATTAGTAATGATATCCAGCTGGACTGCTTACCGTTGGCTTATAAAGTGCTTTTGAGAAAGGAAAATAGAATTTATAACAAGTGTAAAATTATATATCCATCTGATAAAGCTAACTCGAAAAAAGAAAAGATTTATAGTTTAAAGAAATATGGAGAATCTATGCGTTTAAGCTCTGTAAAAGTTTCTATAGAATTGAATCAATAGTTTTCCTTTTTCATTTCGCCTGAAACTACTGCACAAGAACTCAGATTAGCTGGTCTTAAAGGTCATTCTGCAAAAAGTAATTTTATGTGATACCAAGGGGAAAAAAAACTGAGTTAGAACTCCCAAGTCAATGATAAAACAGCTAATATTTATTCAAATTGTTTGTTGTTTGCAAATGAGAGCCAGTTTCCCATTTTCGATTGTAATAAGCATACAAAAGAATAGAGCAATTAAAAAATGAATTTTATTCATAACATCTTATTTGGAATAGTGTATCACAGTAGAAAATGAATAAAGGATGCATTTCAAAATGTCTAAAATGATGCTATGAAAATGATAAATTTTATAAAAGCAAGATAATTAAATTCCAGACTATTTCCTGTATTATGAGCAGAATTAGCTAGAAAATACAGGATCCTGTTTTTACATTTAGAATTCAGATTAATTTTAAATGAATCATGTTATAACAATGCGCTATAATTATGAAACTCGTGATGAAATATGGTTGCGAAGTATATATCTTATTAAGCTGAAATGATTGCTGTTCTACATGAAGTAAATATATTAAATGAATACATATTTTTAAAAAATTAAAGAAAAAAATGAATGCATTGGTTTCAAGAATTAACAGTAATTTGTATCTCTAGCACGATGATGGGCAATGTTTTGAAAAAACTAACACATTTCTAATGAGTGAATTTAAATGGAAATAAATGAATTTTAAAGGACAGTGTTCAAACGTATAAAATGTGCATAATTTTTCAACTAACAATGCATAATATTTCAACTAAAAAATTAACGATAATATTTTCCAGTAGAGAAAACTAAGCATGAATGAATAAAAAAAATTCTTTCGAGTACTATACTAAATCAGAATGTTTGCTTCCCACAGTCATAAGCATTTAAATGTTTTATGAAGTTGACTTTTTATGTGACAGCAGGGAAAAATTTTCGTTACGCGTTACCAGTTACGATTACGCGATAAAAGTAAGGTAGAAATGTGTGAAGTTTCGAATTTCCTCACGTTTTTTAAATACAGTTTAAATAATAATGATAACAATAAATTTGTTAATTATATGTATAATATTACTTTAAAATAAACTTATTTATACAATTCAATACATATAAGCGGCAACGACTTCAATTCTTCTAAGACCGTAGATGGTTACATTTGACGATTTACCTAAAATACACTGCTGGCCACTGTAAATGCAACGCCCTGAAGGAAGCATGCAAATAACATGAAATTTGCAACATGCATTAGCGGAGGTGAGATATGCTAATGATTAGAATTTCAGCACAGACACACATCACGCGCACCTGTGGTGCCACCTCAAAGCGCTATTTAACGTTTGGAGATTTCGACGATTTCAAGTTCGGCAATTGTGTTTTTTTTTCAAAACACGATCAGTTATGTCTCGTAAAAAATAGCGATCAACTTTTGATCAAGTATCCGAGTTCGACAGAGGAAGGATAGTGGCCAACCGAGATTGTGGATTATCTTTCAGGGAAATCGGTAGTCGTGTTGGACGAA
>BMAU01018736.1:7500-21937 GCA_019973935.1 Trichonephila clavipes
GTCCCATTGACCAGACAGCACCATACTGCCCGTTTGCAATGGTGTCGTGAGCATCACAATTGGACTGAACAGGACTGGGCATGCGTACTCTTCTCAGATGAGAGTAGGTTCAGTCTGTCATCGGATTGTAAACGCCAACTGATCTGGCGCGAGAGTGGTACTGCTTATCGCCCAGAAAATATCCAGGAAAAGGACCGATATCCGACATGAAGTATCATGGTGTGGGCCGGCATCATGATCAATGGCCGCACGCGCCTACATGTGGTTGCGAATGGGACTATGACGGGCCAACGATACATTGATGAAGTTCTACTTCCTCATGTTCGTCTTTTCCATGGTGCTGTCTTTGATAAATTTGTTTTTATGGACGACAACGCAACATGCCATCGAACACTCCCTGTTGAGGATTGTCTAGACAGCGAGGGTATTCAACGTCTCGTATGGCCAGCGCGTTCTCCAGATCTAAACCCTATTGAAAATGTGTGGGATGCTTTAGGGAGGCAAGTTGCTGGTCGAAACTATCCTCCGACAAACAAGAACACCTTCATCCATGCACTCACATAGGAATGGGATAAATTGCCTCAACAGCTGCTGGATAATGTTGTGCAAAGTATGATACGACGTGTGGAATGTTGCATCACACTCCACGGTGGACATATCCCGTACTGATACCTTTCTTTAAGGTGCCTGCTGACTTTTAGATGCATTGTTCCATTTCTCCGTACGCAGATCAAATGAACATTTTTTTTTCTTTCAGATGTTTCACAGCTTTTGTACTTTCCAGAACAATAAATATTTTTTATTCTAATGTCTGAACAGTGTGGCAACTATATTTTATCCTACTAGTCCTCATGTCTCGCTTAATATTATGCTACATAGCAATTTGTGATCCGTCCTTAGCAATTGTCCAGCAGTGTATATTATATATATATATATATATATATATATATATATATATATATATATATATGGGGGATTATGGTACAGTTCTAGGGGTATTCAATAATCACACTCTCGTTTGTTTCTAATCTAACGCTTAATGCTGGACAAAATACACAGTTCTACTCACTAAGACAGGCGTTTAACACATATAATACAGTATCTACAATTCGATTAAGCCCCGGATCATCGACCTGCGCGTCTAGAGTCCGCTCGCTGAGTCTTAATCTTCACAATAATACTGAGGTACAGGAGTGTTGAGAGTGACCTACGCGTCTCTCTCGTGAACAACGGATTGGTGGGTCCCTACTCGGCCACCGTTCTCGTCACTCTCCTTTCAGCCCCGGATCATCGACCTCCGCGTCTAGCGTCCGCTTGCTGAATCCCCCCTCCTTCGTTAGCTCCTGGTGGCTGCCTTAACAGCGCCCTCTATCGAATGTTCACATGGAAATTTCCCACAACTCTCGGCCATCCACACAAGCAGTGTCCTCACTGCTCACGCACTAAGGATCTGAAATAAACAAACTAAAACAAAAAACAAAAAAAGAACAAAGGTTAATTTTTTAGTTACACAAACATTTGAAACAAGTCCATTCCTCCCCTCTCATCAATGCCAAGTCCATGGCTTCATCTGGTCTGCTGATGCTGACGTAACATTGGGCCCCTCATGGTCTTCAATTTTAGCCACATCATATCGGTCACGGGGTTTCACTTTGGTCACCTGGAATGGTCCAAATTATTTTATTCGCAGTTTCAATTTGTTTCCAAACTGAGTCCTCATGACTGCCACCAAGTCACCTTTCTTATATAGATGTGCTTCTTTCCGTTTTCGGTTGTAAGTTCTCCTGTTTTCTTCTTGAATCTTCAAAATGTTCTGCTTTGCCTCTCTTCTCAGGTTATCTCGATGTTTTAAGAGTTGCTCTTGACTCTCTTCCTCAAGCAGATTTCTTATCATGACATCTTCAGGATTCTTCATTTTAACTCCTATGAGCAATTCAAATGGTGAATACTTCGTACTGCGTGAAGGCACACTGTTCAGCACACGTTGTAGTGAATCTACATGCTTAAACCACTTAGTCGGGTCTTCGATAGACATTTTGGTCAATACTGGAATTAGTACTCCATGGATTCTCTCTCAACCTGTCCATTCCCTCTCGGTACTCCCGTTGTTATTTGCACATTGCTAATTTGCTCATCAGTACAGTAGTCTTCGAATTCTTTAGATCTGAACGCTCCTCCTTTGTCATTAATCACTCGTGAAGGATTCCCAAAAGTTTTCTGTTGCAACTTCAGTCTTTCAATGGCTTCTTGAGCTGTTGTGCTTTTGGTTGGATACAACCACGTAAACTTTGTAAATGCATCAATAACAGTGAATATGTGATTATAATTTTTGTTGGTCGTTGGTAATGGTCCAATAAAGTCCACGTGATATGTCGACAACGGTAGATCTTCTTTAGGAATAGGGTTTAAAAAGCCTTCTCCCTTTCCCCTCTTCTTATTGACTAATATGCACTCAACGCAGTTCTTAATAACGTTTTCGATACACCTTCTCATGTTCGGAAAATAATAATCTCTTTTCACCAACTCCTCAGTTTTTGTCGCTGCAAAATGTCCAAATGAGTGAGCTTTCTTAATCACATCTACTTGCATCTTCTCTGGAACGACTAGCAACTCCTGATCCTCACTTATCTTGTACAAGATTTTATTACTTACGATGTGAATTCAGAAGTTTTGCCTTCTTGCAACAGCTTCTTAATAGTCCTAATATATTCATCAGATTCTTGAGCGTTCACGATCTTGTATGTTAGTTCATCACTAGTCACTAGCATAATAGGATGTCTGCTCAACGCATCTACAAGTTGCATTTGTTTTGCAGGACGATGGACTACCTCGTAATCAAAATCTGTTAGAAAAATCGACCACCTAGCCATCTTTGGTGTTAATTCCTTCTTGTCGAGGGTTTTCGCAAATGCTGCACAATCCGTTTGAATTCGGAATTTCCTTCCCAGTAGGTAATTTCGAAATTTTTTCAGAGCCTCTATAACCGCCAGTACTTCTAGTTCATAACTACAAAGTTTCTCTTTTTGAATGGAAGTCTTTTTGCTCATGTAATGGATAGGATGGAAACGTCCATCTTCACCTTGTTGTAAAAATACAGCACCTAGCCCTAGTTTGCATGCATCCGTATGTAATTCTATATATATATATATATGAAAATAAACTATGTGTACTCTAATAAACTTAATTTTGTTAAATATATGGGTTTCTTTTTAGTATTCATTAACATGAAATTCTTTAAGCACGAAAAAAAACTCATACCCTCTCAGTTTTGTGTTAAACGATTTTCACTGCATGTAAATTTTCTATAAACTATTTTAATGATCCGAACTTTAAGATTCCTTAATGCTATTTGTTTATCTAAAAAGTAAAAATGGATGTTTGTATGTATGTATGACATCGCTTCACTCCAACACTGTTCAACCGATCACTATGAAAATTGGCATGTATATGTATTTTTTATGGAGAATAGTTTTGTGCTATCTTCTTTGTTGCAGCTTCCCACCAGGTGGTGCTACAACATATCGACTTCTGCATAGTTCAATCAATTGCCAAGTTGCCAACTTCCCTCTATCGCCAACATTTCACTATGTTTTCATTGAATCGTCGTTATAATTTATGGAACGGCGTTGCTTGCGAATATTACAATTTTAACAGAATAACAACAGAAAATAATAATAACGTATTACACTTCTAGATATAAATTATTTACACTACTTTAAGCGCTCATTACACAAAATTTGTAACAATGTTTTGCTTTTGCTGGCCAGAGATCAGCTTAGGAAGGTGTTTTCAAAAATAGACCCACAAGAGAGTTAAGGAGCGTTATAAATTTAAAAAAAAAAAAATTTATCAGCTATTAGATCTACAGACTTAAAATTTAACAAACATGTGGTTTTTTTGTTTAATATGCATTTCAAAGTAAAATTAACTCATTAAAAGCTTCTTTATCCTTCAATCTCTATTGTTTATTTTTCAATTCACCCGTGCGAAGAACGGGTATACCAGCTAGTACTGAAATATTTCAGTTCCAGTGAGAAAAAAATAATAACCCTCCACTGATGTAGCGATTTTACAGTCCTTTCGTCATTCTGTCTGTTTTAAAATTCTAACTCTTCATTAGAAATTATATTTTTCTGTAATCGTCACAAAAAGGGGTTGAACGGCAAAGATTATATTTTCCAATTTAGGATGACATAAATCCGATATTTTAAGACTAAAAGTATAATCTTTTTTGGAACGGTTTCAGTGTACACTCATAAACATTAAGAAGTCGAGGGGTTCCCATGTTATTAAATCGAAAACTTCTAGTCTTTATAGTTCAAACGGATGTGGTAAAAAGGTGTCATAATAAAACAGGTTGTTGTTGTTTCCAATCCCCTTTGGAAAAGGAAAGCCTACACCAAGTCTATTTGACCTTTCCACGTGATAATGTCACTCACCAGGTCTTGATCTTCAAACAACTGTCATATGGAAATTCTCCAGCAGTCTAAAAGATTAGCAGAGACAGGTAAAGAAAGACTACCCCCTGCAGGAAGGTCATGCCACGCACATGCCCGCTTCTAAACCTCACCAAGTCCGTCTGATGAGCCCTAGAACTCCTGCACTGTAGATATAAGCCAGGACTCTTAGCTGCGTACCAGTGGTGAGCAGGAGGGTTTCACCAAGTCAAATTCATTTTAGTTCAGCGGAAGGAAGGATTTTCCGAATGGCTTAAGATAAAAGAACTGAGGTTAGAGAGAACTATAAAACATTCAAATCTATTTCAAACCATTGCACTTAAAAGTGTATTATTAATGACTAGGATGTAGGAGGAGAGCAAAAGTATATTTCATTTACAAGTCAAGTTTTGGAAGATTATTTTACCTTTTTCATGGAGCAGCGGATTGATAATTATCATTTCAGATCTAGGATTTTCCACAGGAGCTCTTTTTTGGTAGGTGGAATATATAGCACCTGATTCGTAATAAATGACAATTTGGGCGCAAATTTGCCAAGAGTTGATTAACAAATCTGTTGAGACCTCTAACGTCCTCCCGTTGATGTGGTAGTTAGGAGAGGGGGGGGGTGTCAGCTCAGGTGACGTCCTCCTCAGTTGACCATGGTTCAAAATTACGTTCTTCACCAAAAGCCCTCGTGTGGCTGAACAGTGCGCTGTTAATATTCACTCATCCATAAAAATGCTCACAAAGATTTTCGAAAACTCTTCGTTGATAATCCTTTCGGTCACGGGTGTTCGATTTGTGATAGATTATGGTTTAAAGATGATTTGAGAACGCCTGTTGCTGAGCAGAAAAATAATTTACCGAAAATTAATTTAGAAAACTTTACAAAATGTTAACATTTCTGACAAATTTTAAGTAGGAAAAGTATGCCAGATTTATCAAAATATAATAGTTTTGTATACCCAGAAATCCCAGCATATCTTCGTACTTTTAAGTTGGTATCAGAAAGACTCAATTCGCCACGAATACTTTTCATGCAAATTAGGCGATTGAGACATGTAAACGGTCAGTTTGGATTATAAGAGTAAATAATGAATGTTTCAAAGTCGCCAAAGAAGTTCCACTTCTATCGCGTGGCGTTCCACGCACCATTTTTTAAACAATTTTCTAAATTTGGAAAATTTTCTCAATTCATATCATGCCATTTATTAAAATATTTTGCTACTTCTATAACTCTTAATAAAATATACTACAAAATTTTATATTGTTACACAATTTTCTAATTATCATGAAGCAAATAATTTTTGTGTACTTGAATGTATGTGGCGCTATAACTTTTCCAGGATTTCAAAAATAATTTTTGACGTATTAACTCTTTCGCCGGCACAAAGCTAAAATATACTTTTCCGTGATAAGTAATTGATAAATGTAATGTTCTTATCCTCTATAAACACATTATTTTCTCACAAAAAAATCTGATCAAGGGTTTTGTTCTTAGGTGGTTGCTAGACGTTATAGACACTGCTCAATTGAGACATTTAACTTACTTTTCAGGACAGAAATAATGAATCATATTACAATAAACTTTTTATGAATAATTAGCATTTATGCTAATAACTATGTCAATAACTATTAAATAGAAAAAACGAGTGCAATAAAATAATAATAGAATAGTTATACAATATAGAATACTTACTAAAATATACACAGAAATTGATATGCAACCACATTTTATATTTTATTTAATTCTAGAATAAAAAGTTAGAAGTAAAGTAATTTTTTTCAGAATTTAAATTAGATATTTCAAAAATTCGATGAGCTATTTACTGTGAAACCTTTCAAAGCAATTTGGACCATTTGCTTGAAGGCTCAATGGTACACACAGAAAAGCTATAATGAAAGATTTTCGAACCCAAGTATTTCGTACCACATATTTTAAACAAAGTTTGTTCATAATTCCCAACCCCAAAATTTTCACGTTATTCTAAGAGCTCTCTCTGGAGTGGAGGAAGAGTGAGCATTTCAAGGTTATTTTTCTGTTCTAAGTGGGCAGTGGATACAGCCTCTATCCACATATAAAAGCTTTCCAAAAACCTAAATATAACCCTTTTTTTAATTGCACATTTGCTTAGTTAGATATGATGAGAGAAAATTATGCGTGAGACTTCTCGAAATTTTTTAACAAATCAGAAATTTTGATTTATAGTAAACAAAAAAAAAATTTGTAGATTTACACCGAAAAAAACTGTTTCTAACAACCCATCAGAGGGCATGAAATGCAGAAAAAAAAGGTATCGTGCTGCAATCTGTATTGATGTTTACGCGTTTTAGCTTCAATTAACGCATGTGAATTGACTAAATATCCACCGCCCGCTTGAGAAATTTTTTTAATTATGTGGCTAGATCTTTTAGCCACTGCACGCTAAAGGGTTAAGGCTCACTTTTTTTTATAATATTCACATATATTCTCTTATATACAATTGACACAATTTCTTAAAAATAATTTCAACGAATATTTTTTAAGTTTAAAAGTTTAAATTATAATTTAAAAGTAAAGTTGTATTCCTAAATATATAAATATTTTTAATAAATATTATTTAGTAAAACTAGGTGAGAGTACCATTTGCTTTCCTAATGATCAACCCTCATTGTACAAATTATATAACTGTACATAATCATTGCCCAATTTGAAAAACTTTCTCATACTTCCTTTATTTGTTGTTATTTTCACAATATTGGCTCTTGGCGCTCCTCTACAGTTAAATTCAACTCTTTATGACTCTTTTTTATTAACTATACCTTTTGTATAGCTAAATGTATCACACCATTAGAAAAACTTTTTTTATGTAGAAAGAGATAAATAATGCTGGCAAACACAGAACTAAATTACACAAAATTATTCTCATTCTAAAAAACATAATGCGCATGCGTGAAAATGCGACGATAAAATCTCTCCTTCACTGCTCCGAAAAATCGGTTCGATTACCATATTCGGTGCTCTATAGGCCTCGGAAAAAGTGCCAAAAGTTAAATCACACCCAGCAGTGAGCTATTCCGCACTAAAGAAAAGGGCCATTTTATGTTCTTTTATTCTCCATCATGCAGAACTGAGGCTAAAGTAGGATTTGATAAGTCCTAGTTTAAACCCTGATTTTCGACGCCAAAAGATTTCACCGAATGTTGTCAAAGGAAACTTCTTTTCAAAATGGCCAACTTGCGCCAGATCCTAAGCACGTAGTTTGCGTGTAACAGCGGCTAATTTAAAGTAATGTTATGTATAAATAAATTTATTACAGCGCCACGAAAAACTTTTTTATATAGAAAGAGCTATCTGTTTTTGCAAGTTATTGATGAGTTATCTAATTTTTGTTTTATTTTTACAGTTCTGTATTGCGGTGATCCTTCTATATTTCTGAAATTTCCTATATATTGCGACATAATCCGTATTTAAATCCAAGACTTTGATTTTTGTGTTTGGTAAGTTTCTTTTCTTTCGTAATTTTATTTTAGATTTTAGCGTTGTGTTTTTATTGCTTATGTATATATTTTACTCCATTTTTTTTCAAGTAGAATATAGTATGATTTTCGCAAAAACCACTTTGTTTCGAAACTTTAAGTCAAATTTTAAGTCTGTAGGTTTAACAGTTCAAAAACGGGAATCTTTATGTATCCTTTTGACCCTTCGCAACCTCCCTCGGGGATCGATTTCCTCAAACTCTTTTCGTAACTAATCTCTGTTCCATGAATGAAATATTCCTGCCTGATTTTACATCTATAGGTCTAACGATCCAACAACGGTAATATTATTTTTACAATGTCCCTTGACCCCACCCCATTTTCGTTGGGATTCTTTAGGTCATAAAAAAAACCTTTCTACCAAATTTTAACTATGTGTAACAGGTAAAACAAGGGAATATATGTATTTCCACTTCCCTTGACCCCTTACGACAAACTTCAGAATTCGTTTTTCCACAAAATCCTTTTATATCGGAACTTAACTACTTGAAAAGAATCAGTCTGCCAAATTTCAAGTCTGTAGGTATAATAATCCAAACACGATAATATATGTATCTCAAACTCCCGTGACCCCACGCAACCAACTTCAGAATTCGATTTTCGCAAACATCCTTTTGGAGCGGAGCTTTATTCTTGAAAAGAATCGGTCTGTAAAATTTAGAGTCAGTAGGTATAAAACGGGACTCTCAAAAACGAGAATATTTAAGCTTATCACTAATTAATCCCTCGCAAACACCCTCAGTTATCGATTTTGTTAGAAACTTTTTCGCAACCAATATCTCTTCAATTAATCAAACATGCCTACCGAAATTCTCGTATGTAGGTCTTACGGTTCAAGAATGTTAATATTATATTCTCCATCGTCCTCCGACCCCTCCTCCTCTCATTTTTCACGAACTTCACTTCGTGGAGAAAAAACATTCTGCCAAATTTTAAATATCTAGGTATCATAGCCCAAACAGGAGAACATATTTATCTCCAACTCTCCTTGAATCCTTGATAATAGTTTTAGAATTCTATTTTCGCAAAAACAATTTGATAGTGGAACTTTACTTCTTGAAAAAAAACCTTTCTGTAGGTCTAATAGCTTAAAAACGGGAATATTTAAGTGTTACAAATTCTAGTCCCTCACAACGTCGCTCCCCCTCTGGGATCAATTGCCTCAAATCTCTTATCGTAAAAAATCTCTGATACATCAATTAAACACGCCTAACGAATTTAACATTTGTAGATCTTTCGGTTGAACAATGGTAACACTTTTTTTCTACAACATCCTTAATCCTCCACCCCTTTTTATCGAGAACCTATAAGTCACAAAAAAAAACTCGCGTGCCTTATTTACATTCTGTAGGTCAAAAAGATCAAAAAAGGGAATAGTTATCTTTCGTAAATGACCCTTGGAGTTTGGTTTTCTCAAAACTCCTTTCGTAAATAATCTCTTTTTAATGAAGGAAAATTGCCTACCAAATTTCACATCTGTAGGTAATACGGTTTTTAAATGGAATTATTGTTTTTACAACGTCCTTAAATCTAACAGTTCAAGAACGGTAAGATTATTTTCTACAACATTCCTTGACCCTCCCCAATCCTACTTTTGTAAGGGATCATTACGTCATCAAAAAAGTTTTCTTTTAAATTTTTTAAGTCTGTGGGTATCATATTGCAATCACGGGAATATACTTATTTTCAATTCCCCTTAACTTATATGCAAGCCACCTTAGCTTTCGATTTCCCCAAAACCCCATTGTACAAAAACTTTACTTCTTGCAATGCACCAGTGTGTCAAATGGAATAATATGTAGGTCCGAAAATTCCTTTTGGGGATCCACATCCTCATATCAATTTAAGTAACTTATCACAGTTCCATAACTGAAATATGCCGCGCCATTTTCCCATATGTAGGTTTTACTTCAAAACAGATATTTTGATATTTTCTGACACGTTCCTAGATTCCTCAAACCCCTTTTTTTTCACTCATCTTAATTTTCCTGAGAAAAAAACCTAGGTGCCAACTTTCAAGTATTTAGGTACAATAGTTTAAAAATGGGAATGTATTCATCTCCAGTTCCTCTTGACCCCTCGCCAAGAATTTTAGAATTCTATTTTCGTAAAAATATTTTTAGCGCAATATTGTTTCTTCGAAAGAACATGCCGGTCAACCTTCAGTCTGTGGGATTAATTGTTCAAAAACGGCCCATATTTATTTATTCTAATTTGACTTAATTGCTTGAAAACCCCTTGGGCATCGAGGTCCTTAAAACATTTTTAGTAACTTATGTCTGTTCAATCAATTAACTATGCCGGACCACTTTCCCATCTGTAGGTTTTACGGTACTATTATCGTACTTTCAGGAACGTCCCTGAGCACCTCTAACCTTTTTTCCACTCATCTTTACATCGTGAAAATAAATTTTGTGAGACAGCTTTAAAATCTCTAGGTATGATACTTGAAACAAGGGAATCTATTCATCTCCAATTCCTCTTGACATTTCGCCATCAACTTAAGAAATCTATTTTCATAAAACTATTTTTGCAGCATAGTATTATTTTTTGAAAAAGACCTTTCGGTCAATCTTCAAGTAAGTAGGTTCAATAAATCAAAAACAGGAATATTTAGGTATTCCGTTTCGCCTTGATACTTTGCAAGTCACTTTGACATCGATTTCTTCAAAACATTTTGAGTAAATTATCTCTGCTCCCTAAACGAAATATGACGGGCCGTCTTCCCAAATGTAGGTTTTACGGTACAACAATTATTACGCTTATTTCTGGAAAGTCCCTGGAACCCTCTAACCCATTAATTTCGCTCTTCTTTACTTCGTCAAAAACACACCTGTGTCCCACCATTCAAGTCTCTAGGTATAACAGCTAAAACAAGGAGATTTGTTCAGCTCTAGTTACTCTTGACCTCTCGTCACCAACTTAAGATTTCTATTTTCGTAAAACTCATTTTGTAGCGCAGTATTAATTTTCGAAAAGAACCAGACGGTTAGTCTTCAAGTCTGTAGGTTTAATAGATGAAAAACACGAATATTTTATATTTTTCACTCAAGTTAAGCCCTTACAACCATTCGATCTGCCAATAAAACATCTCTGTTTCCTGAATGAAATCGGGCCATCTTTCGTAGGTTTTAAGGTACAACAATTATGTTTATTTCTGGGAAAACCCTGGGACCGTCTTACCTATTTATTTAGCTTTGGCGATTCGTAAATTAATCTGTGTTTTTCAAGTCTGTAGGTATAATAAATAATACAAGGAGATTTATTCAGCTCAAGTTCTTCTTGACTTCTCGTCACAAACTATAGATTTCTATTTTCGTAAAACTGTTTTTGTATCACAGTATTATTTCTTGAAAAGAACCAGTTGGTCAATCTTCAAGTCTGTAGTTTTAATAGTTCAAAAATAGGAATATTCGTGTATGATTCTTCCACTTAAGTCCTTACAACCACTCTTGCAAATAGAACTTCTCAAATCACTTTAAGTAATAAATCTCCGCTCCATGAACTAAACATCCCGGGCTAATTTCCTGTCTATTGGTATTGCGGTTCAAGAATCAATCTGTGATTTTCTGGAATGTCATTGCAAATCTGTAACCTATTTTTTCGTTCAACTTAGGTTCGTAAAAAAACCCCGTGTGCCAGCTTTCAAGTCTCTAGGTATAGAAGTAAAGACAAGGGAATTTATTCATCTCCAGTTCCTCTTGACCCTCGTCACAAACTTTAGGTTTCTATTTTCGTAAAACCAATTTTGTAATGCAGTAATATATCTTGAAAAGAACCTGTCAATCAATCTTCAAGTCTGTTGGTTGAATAGTTTAAAATCAAATATATTTATATTTTTTCATTCAAGTTAATTCCTTGCAAGTCCCTTGTCGATCATTCTCCTCAAAACAATTTTAGTTACTTATCTCTCTTTCCTGATTGAAATATGCCGGACCATCTTCTCATATGTAGGTTTTAAGGTATAACAATTATGTTTATTTATGTAAAGTCCCTGGTCCTCTCTCACCGATTTATTTCGCCTTTCTTTACTGCGTAAAAAAAAAAAACACGTGTGGCAGCTTTCAAGCCCCTTAGTAACTTATGTGTGTTCAGTGATTAAACGATGTCGTACCATCTTCCCATCTGTAGGTTTTACGGTACAATTATGTTATTTTCTGGAACGTGCCTGTAACTATAAAACGCTTTTTTTCGCACATCGTGAATAAAAAACGAGTGCCTTCTTTCAATTCTATACGTTTAGTCTACAATTCCTCTTGACCTCCTCGCCACCAACTTTTGAGTTCTATTTTCGTAAAACTCATTTAGTATGCGGAGTATTATTTCTTGAAAAGAACCCGATGGTCAGTCTTCAAGTCTGTAAGTTTAGTAGTTTAAAAATAGGAATATTCATCTATGATTCTTCCACTTAAGCCCTTACAACCAATCTTGCAAATAGATCTTCTCAAATAACTTTTAGTAATAAGTCTCCGTTCCATGAACTAAGCACTCTGGTCAAATTTCCTATCTATATGTATTGCGGTTCAACAATCAATCTGTGATTTTCTAAAAAGCCGCTGCAAATCTCTAAACCTTTTTTTTCGCTTAACTTAGGTTCGTAAAAAAACCCGTGTGCCAGCTTTCAAGTCTCTAGTTATAATAGTTAAAACAAGGGAATTTATTCATCTCCAGTTCCTCTTGACCCCTCGTCACAAACTTTAGATTTCTATTTTCGTAAAATCAATTTTGTAGCACATTATTATTTCCTAAAAACAACCTGTCGGTCAATCTTCAAGTCTGTAGTTTTAATAGTTCAAAAATAGGAATATTCGTGTATGATTCTTCCACTTAAGTCCTTACAACCACTCTTGCAAATTCTCAAATCATTTAGTTAAATCTCCGCTCCATGAAAAAATGGCTACTTTCTTACATGACTCTATTGGTATTCTCGTTCAAGAATCAATCTGTGATTTTCTGGAATGTCCCTGCAAAATATATATGTTATTTTTTCGTTCAACTTTTATTTCGTAAAAAAACCCTGTGCCAGGTGTCAAGTCTCTAGGTATAATAGTTAAAACAAGGGAATTTATTCATCTCCAGTTCCTCTTGACCCCTCGTCACAAACTTTAGATTTCTATTTTCGTAAAATCAATTTTGTAGCACATTATTATTTCCTAAAAACAACCTGTCGGTCAATCTTCAAAAGTGTGTAGGTTCAATACATCAAAAACAGGAATATTTATGTATGATTTTTCCATTTCAGCCCTTAAATCCACTCTTACAAATAGAACTTCTGAAATTACTTTTAGTAATAAGTCTCCGTTCCATGAACAAAACACCCCGGCCCAATTTCCTATAAATAGGTATTGCGGTTCAACAATTACTCTGTGATTTTCTGGAATGTCCCTGCAAATATATATGTAACCTATTTTTTCGTTCAACTTAGGTTCGTAAAAAACCCGTGTGCCAGCTTTCAAGTCTCTTGTTGTAATAGTTAAAAAAGGGAATTTATTCATCTCCAGTTCCTCTTGACCCTCGTCACAAACTTTAGGTTTCTATTTTCGTAAAACCAATTTTGTAGCGCAGTAATATATCTTGAAAAGAACCTGTCGATCAATCTTCAAGTTTGTTGGTTTAATAGTTTAAAAACAAATATTTATATTTTTTCACTCAAGTTAATCCCTTGCAAGCCCCTTGTCGATCATTCTCCTCAAAACAATTTCAGTTACTTATCTCTCTTTCCTGAATTAAATATGTCGGACCATATTCTCAAAGTAGGTTTTAAGGAATAACAATTATGTTTATTTATGGAAAGTCCCTGGTCCTCTCTCCCCCATTTATTTCGCCTTTCCTTACTACGTGAAAAAAAACAAGTGTAGCAGCTGTCAAGCCCCTTAGTAACCTATGTCTGTTCAGTGATTGAACTATGTCGTATCATCTTCCCATCTGTAGGTTTTACGGTACAATTATTTTATCTTCTGGAACGTGCCTATAACTATAAAACGCTTTTTTTCGCACATCGTGCAAAAATAACCAGTGCCTTCTTTCAAGTCTCTAGGTTTAATTACCAATTCCTCTTGACCACCTCGCCACCAATTTTAGAATTCTATTTTCGTAAAACTCATTTAGTATGCGGAGTATTATTTCTTGAGAAGAACCCGTCGGTCAATCTTCAAGTCTGTAAGTTTAATAGCTCAAAAACAGGAATATTCATCTATGATTCTTCCACTTAAGCCCTTACAACTACTGGTTATTGTAATAGATCTCTCTCAAAATAACTTTTAGTAATAAGTCTCTGTTTCCCCATGAACTAAGAACTCCAGCCAAATTTCATCTATAGGACAACAATCAATCTGTTGAACAATCAATCTGTGATTCAGTTCCTCTTGACACCTCGTAACAAACTTTAGATTTCTATTTTCATAAAATATATTTTTGTAGCACACATTATTATTTCCCTAAAAACAACCTGTCGGTCAATCTTCAAAAGTGTGTAGGTT
>BMAU01018739.1:0-45000 GCA_019973935.1 Trichonephila clavipes
CCAAGTGCTAGATAGGGAATTTAATTTTTAATCTAATTTAATTATCCTTACATATATATATATATATATATATATATATATATATATATATATATATATATATATATATTGTCGGGCTTGAAAAGTTAAGCTTCAAAATTAAGTAAGTTATAAATGAAAATAGAGCTAACTCCCTTACCATCGCGTAGGATTTGGGGGTGAATAAGCCTATTTAAAGAAGGAGCGAGCGCTGACGAGAGAGAACGCCTATTCGAAAAGGCCTATTAGACTCCTCGCCGAAATATTGTTTATTGTTCAAATTGGTTGCGCGCGAAAGGGCCACCATTTTGGATTTCATGTGATTGAAGCAAACTAAAGACGTATTTTAAAGATGATGCCCTCCTGGCTTTACCAGCAGGTCTGGGGCCTGACATATATATGTATATATATGTATATATATATATATATATATATATATATATATATATATATATATATATATATATATATATATATATATATATATATAAAAGATTGCTAAGGTATATATATATATACATATATATATTTTTATTATATATATATATATATATATATATATATATATATATATATTTGATAGTATGAATTCAATTTGATACAGATCAGAATTATCTGCTGATAATCTGATTATTCTTCAAATGAACACATATACATAAAACAAGGCCCTGTACCATTTGAAAAAGTTAGATCGATTATAAAAAATTTTCCTTATTATGAAAAATTTAGTATAACATACATAATGCACTTCCAAAAAAGAAACATTAAAGGATTTGTTTGTTTCGCAATTGTAAAATAAAACAAAACAAAACAGAACGGCGTGTAACATTTAAATCCTTAAAATTAAAATAAAAATCTTCCCCCTTTTATCATTTTATTAAGTACCGTGTTTGGTTATACATAATAACTTTTTTTTGAAAATTTTGTTTTAAAAAAACCATCGGTTGAGGCAGCAATTCTCAACCTTCTACTCGTGGGCCCATGTGACCCGATGAGCTTTTATGAGTGACCCAGTCTTGACCCACAGTACAAAAAAAATAGAATTATTTAAAAACAATGTGTTAAAAGTTTAGCTTGAAAATTCTTTGATTCATGGAATCAAATCTGTAAATTTTGGGTTCGAATCGTAAGACCTTTTTTTTCTTCTTTCTTTTTGTACGTGTAACATGGTTATTAGTTACAAATAACAGTCAAGAGTAATGAACTGCACTGGAGTAGTGACTATAAAAAAAAATACAGATATCTAAATATAAATAATACAGATATCTAAATATAAATAATACAGATGTTTTAAATATAAAAAATAATACATATATTAGTTTGAAATTCAGTCAAATCTCTTTGCAGCCATTCAACACTTGATGAACTAATATTTGAAATAAAAATAAGATGCTTTATCAAAAGAAAAAAAAATTAAATGCGAAACAACATTGAAGTTTTGGTTGTATGAGAGTTGAATGTAAACTAATGGCTTGGTCATTGGTGAAAGGAAATCGAAACTATTCCATTACTCTATAAAAATGCATTAAACCGAAAGATTTTTATGTATGTCTTTGATAGAGATTAATAAAGTATTAAAACCAAAAATGGGGAATTTTAATATTTCGAGGAATTTTCCTTATTTTAATTGTCCAATATGGCATTGGTTTTATAATCTTCCCCCACTATTAATCCTATTGTTTCGAACCGCATGAAATATCTTTCATGTGTGTGTGACCAGGCGGAAAAAAATTTGAGTACCCCTAAGTTAGGAATTAATATAAAGATCTTAAATCTAAATTAAATATTGATACTTTCTAAAAGTAAAATCCATCTTTTTTCAATGTAAAACTTTATTACCAAAAAGACAATGGAATCATGGTGTGCAAATCTTGCACTATTTTTCAATAAGTCACCATCCATAATGAGATTTCTTTCACTGCATGTAATCAAATTGAAGAAACTGATAAAACTCATTCCTCTGAGCCTGCACCATCTCAGTAATGTTTGGGAAATCAGTCCTGCTATTCAATGCAGGGTACAGGTGAAAGTCCAATGTGGCAATGCTATTTTCATTTATGTATGTAGAGGACCCACTTGGACCTTCATTTTCCAGTCTGCTTCTTTTTCTGAAACGTTTGCACGCGTTTGACGAATAAATACCCGTTCACCATTGGCAATCAGTAGATGTTCATGGATGACGGATACAATAATCCCATTAATCAAGTCATATCAGATAACACCATGCACTTCATTTTCCAGTCTACTTATTTTTCTGAACATGCTACAACGTTTATACACGTTTGATGAATCAAGACCTGTTCACCATTGACAATCAGTAGATGTTCATGGATACAAAAATCCCATGAACCCAGTCATAGCATATAACACCATGCACTTCCATTGTCAAACACTTAGTCAGTACATCTCTGCCTGCCGTAGTGATTTGTTCCGGAATAAACTCGCGCTCACGCCATTCTACTGATATTATCACTTCTTCACCCATCTACTTATGTGCCATTCCTCCTACGCAGATGCTCTTTTCGTTGTTGAATTAGCAATGAATATGGTTCATTTACGATGACTGTTTTTTTTTTGTTTTTGTTTTTTTTACCACACAATATTCCCTTTGAAAAGAAATGACAAACCTTACTTCTTGAACTAATTTTAACTACATGTTATATTGAAATGTGAGCAATCTATTAATTCATCTTTTAGCATAATAGTAAGAATGGATGAATGATAATAAATATCAAGGGGAGGAGGAAATGATGGCTACTTTAAACTATCTTTAACTACTGTGTTACGCATTTAATTACAAAACCCAAACATTAATAAGTAAACATTAAATTTCTGCATGAAGTTTAGTTTAGTTTCTTACAAAATTTACGAAGATAGTTTCCTACAACCACGTGTATGATACTTTATTTTATGTCACTTAGCCCTTTGCTATGATGAATTTCATGGGTCTCGATCTGGCTTTTGTCGATCAGATGGCATCAGTAACAACAACAACATAATAGAAAGTTTTATGTGTATCGCGAATAGATATCAATTTCAAAGGAATGCATATAGATATACACATTTCAATAGAAAATTCGATGGGCCACGGTGATCTAATGGTCATGGTCCATGATGTCGAGTAAAGAGCTCTAGTTCTCATGGTTCTGAAGACCCACCGTGTAGAGAAGCTAAGACACGTGTTGAAACTCTTTGCCGGAACTCAAAGTTCTGCCCATTGGTATTATAGTTTAGAGAAGATGTGTAAGATCAATCATTGTCTTCGTCTCTTGATTTTGGAAGCAAATTACGAAGTATGTCACCAATTCTCATCGTGTTGGTTCAGAATATGACGTAAATGAACACCTCTATACTAATTTCATAAATTAATTCTTTTGACATTCGTATTACTTTATTTACAATTTTGTAGTCATTGCACTTTGTCGTCCCGATAATCGCAATGTAATTCAAAGCCTTATAAATCTGTATCCGATAATATTTGTTTGAAAATACGTTTATCATATTTGAAATATGACGTTTTTTGATATAAATTACTTATAAAGTATGACGTCTTAATTACAATAAACTACTTTTAAATTACGGAGTACTTTATACGAGACTTAACTTTTAAACATGTAAACGCTTCATACATGTTTCGACTTATCCACGACTATATATAAAATTCATGGTATACTACATTAGATAAATCAGATTACTAGTATAAATTAATGCAAGTTAAGCAGTTTTATCAACTGAAATAATGTTTAATAATATTTATTTACACTTACACACAATAAATGTTTTATATACGTACGAATATTTACAAATCTATGTAATGGAGGTGATGTATAAGACGTTTCAGATTACGCCGTTAATAACATACTTCAGCAAAATCAATATTATTATTTATTTTATATTATGATTTTACAGAAGTTTTACTGAATTGGATAAGCCTGCAAAAACACTCATGACCATAAATTAAGGATAATGAAGTTCAGGCAAAGAAAGAGACAGAAGCAAACCAATTTTGACTCATTTGTAAAGTCTATTTATTAAACAAAAGGTAAAGAGCAAAAAAATATGCTATATGTTTGACATAATTAATAAAAATTGCGATTTTCACTCCCTGGAGCAAATTTAAAAAAATAACCTATTTACAAAAACAGTGTAACACACATGGTTAGTTTGATGGTTAATACGGATTATGTTCCCGGACAAGTCCGGTGAGTATGCTGGCCAATCCATAAGGGTGATATCCTCCGATTGAAGGCATTCGACTACAATGTTTGCACGCTGAGGACGGGCGTTGCCATCCATAAACAGAAATTCAGCACCCATCGCGCCGCGATACAAACGTACATGTTGTTCCAGAATGACATAAATATAGAAGTGGCTTGCTGCCGTTACTCTGTGAACATGTAGGTCAGTTCTGGAACCAAGAAAAATTCCTGCCTAAACGAGCCATCCTGCACCACCGTAACGGTGTCGTTCAATGGTGTTCTCTTGGTGGTAACGGGTACCAGGTGCACTCCATATTAAAGTCCGGAGAGAATCAGACTGAAAACTAAACCTGGACTCGTTGGAAAGCCTCACACAAGACCACTGTTGTGGTGACCAGACTGCATGCTCTGTACTCCAAGTTAATTGCAGGCGACAGTGAGTTGTGGTAAGTGGAACACATCTGACAGATCTACGAGCATATAGACCAATGTATCCTAAGCTTTTGTACACGGTCTGCCTTGAAACTGTCGTATCGGTAGCTGAAAAAAAGCGGATGAGACAGTGCTGTGCTCCGTCTGTTTCTTTTGACAGTAAATGCCAATTATATATATATATATATATATATATATATATATATATATATATATATATATATATATATATACCGGTCCTCATTCGGCGTTGTAACTTGGGGGCGACCTGTGCAGTAGCATCTACTCACATTACCATCATCTTGGAATCATTTCCAAGGCCTGGAGATGTCACTCTGGGCGATTTCAAGTTCCTCAGATACTTCCAGCTGGGTGCGTCCACATTCCAGTCGTCCAATAATTCTACCACGGAAAAAATCGTCCAAATGCTTATTTTGGTTCATAACTATGCGATTTTTGCACTGGCTTTTAAAGCGCTTGTGAACAATTTTACTTCTTTGCCACCATTCCTTAAGTAGGTCAAAAACTCAAAGTTAACTATTTTAGCCTAAATTATTATCATTATAATTTTGTATAATCTTACAAAATTTGAAAGCTCACAATTAAAAAAAACAAAAACAAAGGTATGAAAAATGTATGTTCATTTTTATTCACATCCCAATGGCAAATAAAGACTTTAAGCTGATTTTTCTTAGAATGAAAAAAATTATAACTTGATTGTCTTCATTTAAAATTTTAAAACTTTTTCCTGTTGTGCAAAATGCTCTGATAGTTTTTTCTAGTTACTGTTATCAGTACACATAACAGAAGTCGACATGCATTTTTGAATGGAAGCGATACTTATTTATTTAAAAATAATTAAATTTAGCAGTTATACATTTTTTAAGGAATTTTCAATAAGCATTCATAAAAAAAAGAATTTTACGAATAGCAATCATGCTATCACAAAACCCATACCAGTTTTTTTGTAATTCATAGCTTGACGTACTTGAAAGTCAGATTCCATAAATGTACATCAAGTATTATAGGAGTAGAGAGTAGTATTTTAAAATAACTTCATGCAGTTTAAAATGTTTACTTAAAAAATTAAATGGTTGGACTTTTGATGAGATTTTAGGGATTCCGACCACGCTCGGAATCGTGATTTTGCAAAAGCGCATAAATGGATAATTTTCATGATATTTAGTGTCACTTAGATTATATAATACATGTATACAATTGTTTTAAGGACATTTTGACAAACAAATTATTTAAATACAATATTTTGGCAAAAAATTAACTTAGATATAATTCTCTTTAAAAAATGTCTCCTTTTGTGAAAAATACTTCTATTTTGCCTATATATAGCTCAGACCTCTGTATAGAGGTTCAATTAGAATTTTTGAAATATGTAACTTAGAAGTGGGTTTATTCTTATTTTTCGACAACAGAGGGAAGCAATTTTAAGAAAAAAACGCCGATAATTATTTCAATTGATTGTACCTCTGAAAATAATGCGAATTTTTCAAAAAAATCACAGTTGAGCCTTTGTAAATAGGCTTCAGCTATATACAGGCAAAATATTATTATAATAGAAGCATTTTTCACAAAAGGAGAATATTTTGAAAAAAATATTATTCTAAGTTAATTTTTTTACCAAAATTTTGCATTTAAATAAATGTTTTTGTCAAAATGTCCTTAGAACAATTTTATACTTTTAGTCTAATCTAAGTGACACTAAATATCATGAAAATTATCCATTTATGCACTTTTTTAAAACATGGGTCCGAACGTAAGGACAAAATTTGTTTTAAATGGTGTATATACATAGGGGGTACCCCATAAATGTTTGAAAATCATTAAATCAAAAAATTTGTGTAAGTTGTGTGCAATACCTATGTATGCCCCCTTAATGTCACACTTAAAAGTTGCATGAAAGCTATAGGAGTTTGACTATGCATATTTGAATGGTATTGAAACTTGGAGAGTGGAACACCCTTTCAAACTTTCAAAGTAAACTGGAGTATTTTGAGGCTTGGCAGATTTAACATGCAACAGTAGCCGCACACGGCTGATTCTTCTCGTACTGTTTTATATAATAAAAAATTATTTAATACAATATGATTTTTTTTTTAAAAAAATGATTTAATACAATTACTATGATTTTTTTGCATGCTCCTAAATTTATTGAATGTCCAATGATAATGAGAGAAACTCGTGTTACACCTCATGGCTTATAGCTGTTTTAACCCCTTATTTTACCTGTCAGGAAATTTAATTAAAATTTTAGTTCCATATTTTAAAGTTACCTAGACAGCATTAAAATGCTGTAATGTAGCTATGCTGCTAATGTAGTTATTTTTAATGTATATATTTGTTTGCCAAATATTGGAGGCTTTATTTAAAAATATTTTGTGAACCACGTTTTCTTGACATTTTCTATGAGTGAATGCTATATTCTGCTAAATCATGCATTTCTACAACGCAACTGGCATTTAACTAACTGTAGAAAGCAGTATGTGTGTGGAATTTAAGAATGATCGATTTCAAGCTTAGATCTGAGGATTCTTTCAAGCCTAAACAGTTCAAACGGAATCACATTTTTCATTATCCAGTGTTCTATTGAATCTCCTATACCAAGTGGATGCCTTCTATATTATCTTCGGTGTGGCAGAGTTACAGCCTTTACGACGCCTGTATTTATTCTCATACCATCGGTGAAGTAATCTAAATTGGTGTTGTAGGTTAGCCAACCATCATTACTACCAGCAGACTGATAACGTATAATGTTCAGAAATTGATCATTTTTCTGTCTTAGCAAATATGACCATCGGATCCATGTGTAAAGGGTCTGGGGTCAGAAATTCCTATAAGCTTTTATTTAATAGGGGAATACATACTTAGCCACAACTGTGACAGGGTATAGTGCTATCTGTTACGAAGGTCTTCTGTACTCATCTTGCACACAACTTCAACATCCAGTGAACAATATATTGATGACATCCTTCGGTTAGTTGCTTCACCGTACACGTCATCCCATTCTGGAAACATTTTACGAAAAGATAATATCAAGTTCATACGGTTCTAGACTTCTCTTTGAGCGTTTGAAACTCTTCCTTGGCTAATAAGTTTAAAATAACTTTGATAACTCGAACCTTTATGAATCTCCAGAATTATATATATATTCAAAAATGCAGGAAGGCGTACCTGTCAGAATGTATTGTAACATAAGAATAGGATTCCTTATAAATCCTTGTGTCGACGTATACAAATATGCATCTCCGTAAGTATAGTAATTATAGAAATTCACCACTTACTGCTGAAAATAATTAATATGAATTTAGGACTATGAATTGCTAACCATATCATTATTTTTATATTGAATTTACACAAGCTTAATTTTAATACTTAAAAGCACGTAATTACTTCTTCCGTCGTATCGTAGTTTCAAGATAGGGAGCGGAGATAAGAGTCATCGATCCAGTCTCCTGTGAAGTACAAATTGTTCCTTACATTCTGCTTCTATATTTTCTGTTCGTGTTGCATTCTATTTTTTTAACTTCGAGTCGTAATATGAAATGGAATTTTTTTCGTAAGAGAAATATATTCCAAGTTAAAAATATTTTTTATTTCCTTATAAAAATTTTGACTGGAATCACTGCCATCTGAATGATTTTATATTTCTATTCATGTTTAAAAATCCAGGAATTTCTTTAAGTGTAACGATGGAAATAAAATTAGCACTAAATCTGAAAACTCCGTTGCCCAGTTAACCACCAATAACCCTTTCCCCAATTCATCATGCCATTTCACTATTTGCAAAGCAACATTTTTCAGGCATTGAAGTTGCTCTTGAGAGAAAAAAAAATGCTTTTTACTCTTACTTTTATTTTTTACAAAACAAGCTTTAAACATCCTAATTTTTTTGGTTTTTTATGTGTTATATAAAAAAATATCGCTAAGAATAAGAATATTCTTTTCTGAAGTTTATTACATGTGATTTAAAAACAATTAAGAGCAAATCACAAAATTTTCAATAAATAAAAACTAAAAACACTAAAAAAACAGTTTTTCTAAAGATTTGTGTCATAACTTCTCCTATGATTCTAAAACAGTAACTATTTCTTATTTCTGTTATAATGAAATTACATGTACGTAATCGAAAATTTTTGTAATTTTGTTCTATTGTGATGTGGAATAAAGAAAAGGAATATTCTTGATTGCAATTTTCATTGTAGCTTGGCAAACTCATCATTAATATCGGGTCGAAGGAAACTGAATTATGATGTTAACTAATTAAGTCAAATAACAAAATTATAAACTTATCATAATTTCTTATTATTAGTCTCTTTATACTTTTCACACTTCATTTCAGTCAAAAAATAGGTTCAAATTTCAAACTTCATAGGATGTGGCATTGAATCTCTAGTTATTGGATTTTAAGAAGGATTCTTTTAATGTTAAATTAAAGTTTTATACATTTTGAGATATCCACTATTAGAGTTATACAAAACGAAACATAAAAAAGAGTGTAAGGGTGTTAGATATTTAATTTCTTCATGTCTTGAAAAAATTAAATTCTAAATTCCGAAAAGTTTTCAAAATAAGGTACCATTCTTCATTTGTAAACATTCTGATAGTGTTTACTTAAATTTTACAGTTTTGTAAAATTCCATTTACGTATTTTTAACTGCGAGAAATTTGGAATTGGCTTCGACAACCTTAAAAGTTGTATCAAAACTGATCCCAAATATCTTGCATTCAACATTTTCAGTTGTTTGCACCCATTTTCAATGTAGAAAAAAATAGCACAAAAACAAAATAAAGTAAATCATAAGTGTATTTAAAAATACTTCGATTATATTTGAAAATTTTAATATGATCAGTTTTAGTTAATTAGAAAACAAATTCTGCCGACCGTATTTTCGGATCCCAAAGAAGAGGGGGAAAAGAAAGGAGAGGTGAAACAAGACTCCTAGATGACATTTCTTTCTTCCATTTTTTTTTTTTTTGTAAATGTCACTTGTGATGACAATATAACTCATACGATTTTATAAGAAACTAAATGAAATATTTTATTCATTAAATTCACTCGCTTCTACAATTTATTTACTTGCTTATTAATATGATATATTGTTTACAAAGAAACTTATTTGAAACTTAAGCTCTGTTCTAAATATCACAATTTTAGCTGAAATAAACTAAGTATTAAAATTGTCCATCTAAACTAAACAAACATATACAAAGCCTTTTTGAATTTAGTTTACAGTTGTCAAATAATAATTATATTTTCACTTCTCAGTGAATCATAAATATTTTATGTTTATGTTTACGTGTTTTTAGAATAATTATAAAATGCAAATATTTCATAAGAAAAATTCCAAAAAACAGAAGCTGAATTAAATTTATCGTCTTATGTTTTTAATTTTAATTTTCTTTTAGAATTTTTTGATGTAAATAAGCAATGGATCGCGAAAAATATGCTTTTACATTTTCAAAGGTAAAATATCCTTTTTAGATGACAATATTGTTTGCAAAGAAAATAATCATTATATACATAACCTTCTTTCTTTTTACACACATGGGCAGAAGATTTCAAGTAAACATCTAAAACATGTACAATATATTTTGAATGTTTTTAAAAATAAATATATTTTAGAGATTTCCAGTTATTTGCATAATCTCTCAATTGTATTTTCAATTATATTAGTGATAAGCAAGTAAGTTATAACTAATGATGCAAATATTTTTAAATCTTTTACAATTAAATCTCTTTGTTCCTAAGAGAAATTCGAACTGAAATAATATTTTTGAGAAAGTAATTTATTCAAGCATTTAATTTATTCAAAAAAAAAACAAAAACTGAATTTCAACATTTATTGAAGCATGAAATCAAACATGGAAAAGTGTAAGAAATTTGAAACTGAATGTATAAGAAATAAAAAAAAAATTATGAAGCATTATTCCTTAAATAAAAAATAAAAAAAATATTTTTAGTTCTCAAATACACACACACACACACATATATATTTATATATGTGTGTGTGTTTGTGCGTGCGTGTGTTTATGTATCAAACCAAGGAAAATAATAGTGAATTCCTGAATACCAAATTAACCATTTGAATAACACACACACATACACAAAACAATTATGTAATATAGAAACATCAAATGACCATTAAGAAATTCTTCCGATATTAAAGTAACATTGAGGAGCAATTTTGTTTTGCTTCTACTAGTACTTCACTTTTGTAGTTTAAAATTACAAATAATATGTGGAAAAGTAGAATTACATATGAATCGATCAAATGAAATTTAATGTATTTAGTTTTCTAAAAATTTATTTTATTTATACAAATAAATTAATTATAAGAATTAAGTAAAATAATTTCTTATTAAATAACTTCGAAATAAGTAGACTTAAATTGATATTAAATCGAGTAAGCGTTAAAGACTTATTTTTAAAGTTCAATCATAATGATGTTCAAATTGAATAATAGATGGCACTCTCCTGGACATCGGTGTAATCAGTTTTAAAACTTCTAAAAATTATTTCAAAATAATTATTTTTATCCTACTTCGATTTTATTTCTGTAGCAAAAATGTATGAAAAGAGAAATGAAAGTTCTTTTAAAATAGTGACTTGTCATTACATTTTTGGATACTTAAGTTTTTATGCTCCTCTTTTTTCTTCCAATATATTTTTCATAGATTTTTCCAATTTCTTAAAGTGTCGATTTCTGCAATAATAAAGTTAATGAATTTTCCAATAATTGAAAATTAATGTACCTTAATTTTAAAAATGAGTAATATTTAAAGAATTAGAAACGTTCTTGTTCAAGCACGAAGCAGTACTGTTATCTAAGAATAGATCGACAGAAAACTATAAAAATATGTCGAAAGGAAGTTACGCTGCAATTTAACACATCTGATTCGATTTTTCTCTTTCAAAATATCTTTCTGTAAAACGCTTCACTCAATTAAAAAACTGCCCTGTATTAAAAATCACATTTCCTTAATTTACTACTAATATTGACGTTTGATGTTTTATTGCACATGTCCAAAACACAACAAACGTGAAACAAAAATTATACAAAATTTCTTAAAAATTTCATCTGAACTTTTCAGCTCGTGTAAGCCTAGAAAACTATTTAGAATATTTCAGGCTATGTTTTTGAAATTGGACTAGCGGGGATGACAGTTTCGTCCCACTGAGCAAATTATGCATCCCCATTGTACAACAGAAAAGAGAGTGCGCAAATAATTTATATCTGTATGCTTAATACATTAATATTAATTTCTGATGCATTTATTTTATTAAAAAATTGTAATATTCACACGCAACACCATACCTTACATTATAATAACATTTGAATGGAAACTTCGCGAAAAATGGACGATACTGCAAAGTTGACATATTTTTTGACGACCAAATTTAGCTACTTGGCGAATATAGGAACTCTTCTGAAAATGTTCTATGACGCAAGGTGATTTTTTTAGAAAGTGGTGAAATGGGGAGGAGGGACCTCCAGGCTACTAGTCTTTGGCACTCCATTTAAATTCGACTTTCTTCTACCCATTCTTACTAACTTTACCTTATGTATATATAAAATTATTACAGCATCACGAAAACTTTTTTTTATAAATAGAGAGATGTCTATTGTGTTGTATAACTTAATTGAAAAGAAATAAAGAAATGAATAATAAAAAACTTGAGTCTGATAGCACAAACGTATGATGACAATTTGGATCAAATGATCTCCAAAAACACATTAATCAAAAAAAAAAAGAAAAAGAAAAAGAAAAAAGAAATAAAAAAGATTTTAATGTAATACTTTCTTTTAAAGTAACAAATTCTTGCAAAAGCTTATAAATTTAAAATATAAAATCATATAATAATTTATTAACTGTCAATAAACGATTATGCTTTTGAGAATGTTGTAAATAAATAGATCTCTATTATCTTGAATCCTTTCTCTAGTAGAGTTATCGTTAGATCAACATAATTCCGCTGGGGGAGCAGTAAAAGCTTAAATTTATAAGAGATAAAATGAATTAAGGCATCAAAACGTGATTTTATGGTAAACATTTCTGAATAAATGTATTTCCATTTCCATTTAAATGAAAAATCATTTTTCATCCAAATATATTCAACTGTATAATTTATAAGACAGTATATTAAACTTCACTTATTATATAAATTATTCATAATAAAAAAATGCTATGTGTGTGAATAAATGAATGTTGGAATATTATTCGTTGTTATTTATAATCTTGGCACATTTTACAGACATGATAATGGATAGAGAATCAAGATTTTGACGATTTCATCTACACAATGTACATTCACAAATGTGTTTTTATAACAATTTATGATAATTTTACTTTGTGTTTTATGATGATCATTTTCTTTTACTTTCTGCAGAACGATTTCAAACATTTCAGTATGAAATTTGAATCATCTTCTCTCAATTTAAATGTTCTTTTTCCGTATTTGACTTTCAACATAAACTTTGTTGATGGCTTAAGAGTTTAAAAAAAATCAGTTTGAAGGCCTGAGAACCTAACTCATAATAATCGATGCATCAACATAAATTATTCATATTGCTAGAGATAAGAAAAAGTGAATTAGTATCTGTGCACTCATTATACGTTATCTGTACATTCTACATTCTGTCCAATCCAGCGTTTCTCAAACTGTGGGGATCGCTCCCCTTTGGGGGCGTGATAACTCTACGAGGGGGCGCGAGAATATTGAAAAGTCGAAAAAAAAGGTTATTTAAAAAATTATTAATTTTACTGAAAGGAAACAAACAAAACACTTTCTGATATAATAAAATAGGAAATACACATTTACACTGATATAATACACTTATACATGTATCAGTACTGTATAATGTATATTTTATTATTAATTTAACAGTACCATAAGTTAACAAAAAAATTAATAATTATAAGTGCACCCATGGGCTTGTATTAACACTTATTTTGATGATATATACGGCTTATAATTAATTCATTAACTGAAGATTAAAGGTTACGTGATTCGCTTCTCAATGCCACCGTTTACCACGTAGGCGAGCGTATTTTGATGTTTTTTTAGGGGGAGGTGGACGAGTAATGAAAAAAAATAAGTAAATCTTTCGCAAACACTGTTAAGGTCCGTTTATTGCAATCCAAAGCCTTCCGAATAATTTTATGGATCGCACTGCACAGAAAAGATAGTACTTCGGAAAAACGTCTATATATGTCTAGAAAATTAATGCTTTGTCTGAGTGAGACATTTATATATATCGGCAGCCCATAACAGGTTAAAGTCGTATATATATATATATATATATATATATATATATATATATATATATATATATATATATATATATATATATATATATATATATATATATATATATATATATATATATATATATATATATATATATATATATATATATATATACTAGAGGACCCGACAAACGTTGTACACACATCTTAAATTCAAAAATTCCAAATTTTTATGAATAAGCTTTAACAATCTGGAACGTTTTGATTAAAATTTGTATTAAAAAGTTATTACAATGTCTATCTTCATTACACATGTACGGTTATCACAATTCGATCAATCGATAGCATGTGAGTTTGTGTATACTATGAGCGAAGTTAAATGTAAAGGCTTTGGGAATAAAAACTTAAACTTGTAGGTTAGGATACTTGTTGTCAACGTACATGTAAATTTAATAGAAAATCATGTAAAATACTCACTTCAATTGCATACTAAATTTGGAGAATGTATAGTTTTTTATGCACACTTCAAAACTCTTCAAACACTAGATACATCTAAATGTAGTAATTTAATTAACACACGATTTATTTCAACAAAATAATAACACGAAGTGACAAAATAATTTCCTGAAATGATCACAGCACCAACTGTCGGGACCAACTTGAATTATAATAAAATATTTTTGAATATTCGATGCTGCGATCGTAGCGCAGTCTGCCGGATCCAATGTAAAATATTCCAAGATAAACAATTTGTAAATAAAAAATAATTAAATAAACATTTCTAAACCGAATTAAAAATCTAAAACAATTCTCGAGTCCACTGGAACAGACAAACACTTTCATCAAAATCGGTCCAGCCGTTAAGGAGGAGTTCAGTTATATACGCACGCACAGAAGAATTATATATATGAAGATTATTTGAAAACATATTAATTAAAAAGGCTAAAAAGCGTGAATCGTCTGCATTTTCGTAACAAGAAAGACCGGGTTTGGCCAGTTTGGCTGAAAATCAATTTTCGACGCCACCTTACGTCTTTTTCAATTCTTTCTATTAGCTCACGATCTCTAAACACATTTTATTTGTTTGTTTGTTTATTTATTTATCTTGGTGGAATTTTCAATCGTTAATAAAATACATTTTAAAGCGCTCAATTGAGCTGAAATGTAATGTACATGATTATTTTGGATGACAATACAATAATTTAAATATAATTAATAAAAATTAATTGATTAAAACTAATTATTTAAAAATTACAAATACAGCCACGTTTGCGACTTAGCGACCCTTTTGGCGACTTATGTCAAAATTTAAAAAAAGGCTTATTTCGCACGTGTTAAAGCATTTAATTGAAAGGAAATTTTATATACAAGATTGTTTTGGATGACAATACGATATTTTAATGATAATTAATAAAAATTAATTACCACTTAATCTTGTGATTCTGTCATATGTATATACATATTTATATTAATTGCAACTATTTAATGAAAAGTAGCTAAAATAAATTTTTCTTGGTTGATCTAAGTAGCAATTGATTAAAATTTTTTTATATTACTTGTTTATAACAACAACGATGTTACAACAATGCAGGTGAATGTTGAATTGTATTTTTGAATGTTTTTAATTAATATCTTTTTAACTAATTGCGATATCAGACCGAATTGACAATCTAAACCATTCTCGAATTTACTTGAACCCACACAAACAATTTCATCGAAATAGTCCCAGCAATTTAGGAGGAGTTTAGTGACAAACACACGCACAGAAGATTTTTATATATAAAGATATATTGTAGCTTTAGTGTCAAAGTATAGTATTATTGAATTCAATACATTGTTATTGTATAGAAGGGGCGCGGTGAAGATGATGATTGAATAGTGGATCGCGTATATTAAAAGTTTGAGAAGCACTGATCTAATCGTGTGCTTGTAGATACTTGAAAATTGTCATGTGAAGATCATTGAATATCAGTGTGGGCAACTTAGATAGGGCAGCTCACAAGCTATGTTGTGGGAGTGGAGGATACCGAAACCTTCCCCCCTTTTAAAATAATTGCATTCATTATAAAAATAATAAATATAAGTTAAATATATTATTGACAGTTTTATTAAATAGAATTACAATGCTAATCCCCCATGTTGTCTCTAGCAGAAAGCATATTTAATTTTTGAATCAGTTTAATGTTGTGTCTCTCAAACTGTGGGGCACGCCTCTCTAGGGGGCGTGATAACCCTTTGAGGGGATCACGAGCATATTGAAAACTTGAAAACAAAAGATTATTTAAAAAAATTATTAATTTACTGAAAGTAAACGAGAAAAGTACATTCTGACATAATAAAACATAACATACACATGCACACTGATATAATACACTTATAAATGCATCAGTATTGCTCGATATATTTTATAAATAATTTATAACAATGCTGAGTTAAGAACAAGTTCAATAATTATCAGTGATCTCATGGGCTTTTCATATATAAAATTATATGCAAACATTAAAAATAATCTTGATAATTTGTACGATTTATAATTAATCCCTTAACTGCCGATTAAAAGTTACGTGATTCACTCAACAATGCCATATAGGAGAGCATATGTGGTGTATTGGGGAAAAATGTGGTGTATTGGAGGTAGAAAAGGAATAAAAATAAAAAAATCCTCTGAAAAATGTGTAAGTCCTTCGCAAACACTGCCAATGACATTTTATTAGAATACAAAAGCTTCAAAAAATTGTATGGATAACAGTTCACAGAAAAGATCATATTTCAAAAAGACGTATATATACGCCCATGCCAAATACTGCACTAGCTGAGTGAGACGTTTTTATACGCCGGTGGTAGTGAAGAGGTTGAAGTCGTATATCGTAGGATTAGCATAAAAGTATAGTATTAATGAATTTAATACATTGTTATTGTATGGAGGGGAGTTCGATAAAAATTATGATTGAATATTGCGTTGCAAATATAGAAAGTTTGAGAAGCACTGGTTTAATGAGAAAAATGTACCTTATCACATAATTTTTTACAATTTTTGCTTAAAAATGGAATGAAACTACTTAATGAAATTTGCTTCTATGTTTGAAGTTTATGCTAGCCAACTTGCATTTATATTCACACTTGTTGATCTTCACAGAAGAAAACTTGGTTTACATGCTTATAAGGGGCTTTACAGGCTTTAATAGGGCTTTACATGCTTATATGGGGCTTTACATACTTATATGGAGCTTTACATGCTTATATGGGGCTTTACATGCTTATATAAATATAAAAAAAATTCCTCTCGTATTTCTTCATACACATCGATATTTTTCATCGATTACGAAAAGAAAAAAATTTCGATTGAAAGCAGATTTTCTGACTGTCTTGGTGGAATGTAAAAAATTTGTTTGCGTAACGCTAGTTGCCCATTCCTGCTGTAAGTAATGCTGTAATTCAGTTGTCTTCAAACTGTGTTACATGAAACCCTGTGGTTACACAAGGCATAACGAGGGGTTCCCCGAGTCACAATAAAAAAAAACGAGAAGAAATAAGTCTGTATGCAAAATGGATTCATGTTTTTTATGAAGTTTATATAGTTACAAATATCTAAAGCTCACATCATATTCATTAAAACTGAAAATTTTATTAATAATAACTAGCTGTACCCTTTCACACGTTGCAGTGTTTGAACAAAAAGGCAGGTTTGATACCTCAAACATAATTTATTGAAGATCAAATGTATACAATACATCAAAATGAAAGTTAAAAATAAATTTATCCCTACATATATGTAACTTGAATATAACATGTGTACAAAACATAAATACACATAGTTGATGGAGAATAAACCTGCTTCTTCACTTGTGATATTAAACAATATTGCAAACGAATTTCAATTGAACTATAATTTTGTAATTATTAAATACCGTCATGAAATGAATGATATTTGATGATTGATGGGGAAACTTATCTTAGTAGTGATTTTAAATGTACAATATTTTTGTTTTCTTATCTGGTGCAAGAACAAATAAATTTGATGGTTTTTCAACTCGTGAACACCCAACATACAGCTGTCCATATGAGAAGCATGGATTTATTAAATTTAATCCACATACTTGCAATGATTGTCCTTGTGCTTTGTGAATAATCATTGCAAAGGCTATTCGTACTGGAAACTGTAGACGTTTCAATTCAAATGGAGTATCCGTTGGTATCATGGGAATGCGTGGTAGTAGTACATGTTCCCCTAGGTGTTTTCCGTTTAAATTGGTTGCCTCAATTATTTCATTCATTAATTTTTTTACTGATAGCCTAGTCCCATTGCATAGCCTCGGTGGATTTATAATTCGTAGAAGGGGATGATTGGGGAACCAATTTTCAAAGATAAAATATTTGGTGGCACTCGTGGTATATCCAATGAATTTAAAAATTCTATTGGATAATTAACTGATTCATCGTGATTGACAACATCATCTATGGATTTATTTGTTGTTTCTTCATCAGGTATTTCATTTTGAATTGGGCAGTTTATTAAATTCACATCAATGTTTTCGCTGCCAATATAGCACGCTCACTAACCCATTGATTATTTGTAATTTGTAATTGTATAATTCTGAGATAAATTTGGAAAATATTTGGCAATCAATTCATCAGTGGATTTTACAATGTGACAAAAGTTTTCTGTAATGTAATACAGAGTGTATGGATTCGTCCCCATTTCCATTTTACCATTCCTAATATTTAACAATTGTTTTGCAAATCATTCAGAAGATTCATCTTGTTGTAATTGAACACGCATATTGGTCTTTAAAAATATCTTCTCCACATACCCCCATAACACTGATGATTTGAGACATGTATTTAATTAATCTGCAGGTATTGAACGTGGCATAACTGGTAGAGTTTGTCAAAAATCACCAGCTAGCAAAATGAGTGCATCACCAAAGAGCTGCTCAGTTTCTCTCAAATATTTTATTATGCAATTGAGTGCTTCCAATGATTTATTGTGTGCCATGGTGTATTCATCCCATATTATAAGCTGACACGATCTTAGTACTTTTCCAGTCCCAGAATATTTGCTAATATTACATGTTGGAGTTTCAATTACCTGCATATTTAATGGCAATTTCAGTGCTGAATTTTCTGTTCGACCACCGTCCACCAGAGTTGCTGCATACCAGATGATGCAATAGCAAGTGCAATAATATTTGTGATCTAATAGTTGCCCGAATAATTGGAATAAGAAAAGTTTTTCTAGTGCCTCCAGGTACTCAAACCCCAACTCTTGTTAGAAATTTCATCTATAATTCTGTCATATTTTGTTCGTTGTTCTAATGCAAATTTCGGCAGATTAATTCGAACAAATGTTTGTAATTCATTAACAACGAAGTGTGTTTCTCGTTATATATCATGCTTGAAAATGCCATTACCATATCTATTTGGAGCAATCATTCCTAATTCTGTCAGTGATTTGTTGTCTATTGTCTAGCATGCATCCTCAATTAAAGTCAATGCTTCATTGTATATATTTGATGTAAATTGAATGTTGGGATTAGCAGTTATTCTACGCATGTGATGTAAAATGTCTTCACTCATATAGTGTTTATATTTTCCCTAAAGATCCATTGGATTAGCCGGATTGATTGATTGAATATTAACGTTACACGAGGGCTATTGGCGAAGGACCACGTAATTTTGAACCATGGTAAAGTGACGTGGACGACGCCTGAGCTGGCACCCCCATCTCCTAACTACCACGCCAACGGGAGGACGTTTCAACTCTCGACAGATTTAACGCGCATAGCGCCCCTACACGACTGGTCATTAGTGGTACTAGGTTCGAACTCATGACATGCCTGTCATGATCCGATACCTTGACCACTCGGCTACTGCTTCCACTGGATTAGCCGGAAATGTAGTTAGTATGATGAGAAATAGTGTACGTATATAAAAATGTTATACACGTACTGTATAAATACTATTTAAATACATTTATTAGAATTTTGTGTAACTGCTATTTTTCATCAAAATTAATTCATCTTATCCCCATCTTTTTACAATATACTCGCATTCCTAAAAAAATCTCAAATTTCGCGACAATACCTTTTTTGATATTTTTTTTTGTTTTTCCTGGCAAGGTTCACAAAGATGGATGTACAGTTCAATATCATAACATGTAACTTTTGTGTTTGGTTGAAAGTCCTTTCAGAATTCTATCACGACCTCCATGTCCAATAGCCGAATGCACTTCATAAAGTACGTAAGACAACTCAGAATCCGTGATATAACACTGTAGAGAAGTGCTTCTCAACCATTTTATCCCCATGGACTGGTCAACGTTTGAAAATTTTACCACGGCTCACAGAGGGTGGATCGTTGTTTGTATTTTAAATTGTTTTGATTTAATAATTTAATTGTATTTAAACATACATTCAGAATAAAATTCACTTGCTTCCAAAAATAAATATAAAGTTAATTTACATGAAATATAAAGTGATTTCTATGGAAAATCACACAAACACTAGAGAAATACACCCCAGTAAAAAAAAGGAAATAATTTAATGGTCCTTAAGTGGACCGATACCATATGATCCACTGACCGGGGGTTGGAAACCACTGCTGTATAGTACTGACGCTTTCTTTAACAGGCTACATGAATTTTTTAATCTTCCACAAACATCACATCACAGCTATTTAGCAACTAATAATCTCTGGGTTCCTTTTTAGTAGTCATTTTGGCATTTTGTAGATCGGTTATAAACTTCTAGTAAGTACTTTCAGTTAAAGAAATATTTTTATTTTATTAATTTTTTTTACTGCATTAATTTGAATTTTCAGCAGCTCGTCGTCGAATATTTGTTTCATGCCTATAGACCAGGAGTCGGCAACCTTTAAGCTGTGGCGTGTCAAAAACCGATCTTCCAATAATGATTCAGCTTGTCCCACAGTAAGGCATTTTTGAAACAATTCGATTCCCGCGATAATGCATTCAGAGTTAGATAATGGAGTTCAATACAGGGCCGATTCAAGTTCATTTCGGGCCCTGGGTGCAGAAGATCTATGGGCCCTCTTCGCAATGGCGGATCGAAATTTATTTCTGGAAAACCTGGTAAGTCCAGCTTATACAGGCTGCTGGGTGACCTCCCCTCTCAAGCGCTCAATTGATAAAATGGTACTGGTTCAATAATATGGATTTGCAGCTTTATTATACATCATTTTTGCATGATTTAAAGATATTTCTTAACATAAATTAAATATTATTAAATATATAACTATTTCTTCCCACAAAATAACAAAATCTCGTAATTGTATATACGAGGTCTGTCCCAAAAGTCTCCGACCTACTTCGGTTTCTCAGCGCTTAATTTATTCTTCGTCATCCGGGGGGTGGCATCCTTCAAAGTAGTCCCCATTTGATTGAACGAGTTGCTCATATCGATGTTTCCACTTATTAAAGCACTCTTGAAAGTCAGTCTTCGAAATCGCCTTGAGTGCATTCGTCGCATTAGTTTCAACAGTCTGTTTATTGTCGAATCGATGTCCCTTAAGCGGCATTTTCAATCGAGGAAATAGCCAAATGTCGCAGAGAGCTATATTGGGACTGTATGGAGGCTGGTGGAGCTGCGCAATACTGTGTTTTGATAAATACTGCTGCACAAGGTTCGATGTGTGCGCTGGAGCATTGTCGCGATGAAGAAGCCAGTCACCGGATTCCCAAAGTTGCGGTCGTTTTCTCCTGATTGCATTACGTAATCTTTTCAAAACTTCAACGTAGTACTCTTTGTTAATTGTTTGGCCTGTATGGGCATACTCGCGGTGCACAATACCCTCATAATAAAAAAAAACAATCAACATTGACTTGATGTTGCTTCGACTTTGACGGGCTTTTTTCGGCCGTGGCTCCGACAGAAACTTCCACTGCGAAGATTGTTGTTTGGTTTCAGGATCATAACCATAAACCCATGTCTCATCACCAGTAATAATCTTTTTAAGAAATTTTTCATCACTATTGATCATTTCCAAATTGTCCTGAGCGATTTCTAATCGAAGATTTTTTTGCTGGTCTGAGAGCAGTTTCGGGATGAATTTTGCTCAAACACGAGTCATTCCCAAATTCTCGGTTAAAATTCGCCAAACAGTACTTTTTGGTATTCTAATTTCATCTTCCAGTTCTCTCACAGTCAAACGACGATCTTGTTCAACTGCGACACGAACACGCTCGACATTATGCGACGATGTTCCTGTCGAAGGTCAACCAGAACGATGATCACTGTCAACAGAAGCGCGGCCATTTTTGAACCGACCATACCACTCTTTTATTTGTGTTTTTCCCATACACTCATCTTTAAAGGCTTTTTGTAACATTTCAATAGTTTCCGCACAACTTTTACTGAGATTAAAGCAAAATTTATGCAAATTCGCTGTTCGGTTCGTTCTGCCATTTTTAGCAATAAACAAATTACGACGAACGCAAAAAAGTCTTTGTAAACAAATATACGCTACGCGGGATTTAAGAGGTTACATCGGTATCTCACGCTACTGATGAGAAGGTTAGGAGCTGCTGGTGATATTCGTACCCACTAGAGGTCACCTCAGTCTCTCCGCGCGAAGATATGGACGTAGGTCGGATACTTTTGGGACAGATCTCGTATGTATTTTTAAACTTATTTAAAAAAATAAGAAATAGGCTACGTAAAATATAAGTATTTTCCCTCATTGCAGTTAAATAAAATTTTTAATGTGAATCTAGTCCTGCTTCGTTCTACTTTCAGATTGCAAAAAACGGGGTGTAATTTATTGCTTTCACTTTGATACGATTCTGAGCATTCAGGTATTAAACAATTTCTTTGCGGACTCATAACACATTTTTCATAATAGGAAAGCTATTTTACTTATATAGAACCAAAAGCGGAAAAGCAGAATACATGCAATTATCTCTCTTCAAACAATTAAGCATCTCCAGGTATGGTAATCACTTGTTTAGAAAATCACTTGTTTTTTTTTCAAAATTCCGTAATTGTCCTTAATTTTGGAGAAGTTTGTCAGATAAGGTCTATTACAAAAATTAATCAAGTTCCATACATTCAAAAATTGACAAATTTGTTGAGTAGTGCAGAGTACCACTAAGATACTTTCTGCCATATGTTGCCGAACCCTGCTATAGACCATGACTTCTTCTCCAACACAGCAGCTTGTTTCTCCATTTTCATGCAGTACAGGAAAAAAAAACCAAATTTTGGCTGAAGAAGTTAAAGTAAAACCGAGTATTTTGACACTCCCGAACAAACCACAATGTGCAACTGACAAACTCAGAGCCTGAGGCACGTATAAAAAGTTTCTATCTTTGAACGCAATGCTCGAAACAAATCGGAGATGTATTTCATACTTTGCCGGTTTCTAACTAGGCATTATATAGAATGCCAAGGCAATGTATAAAATAAGAATCATTTCATACATTGACGGCTAGTTTTAAGCATTTTATACAATTCTATGATTCCATACTTTGCCGGTAATATATATACTAAAATAAGCTTTTTTATAAAAAAAAATCAAAAAAAAAATTACTTTTTGCAAATTTCTTCATTTGAAATTAGGTCAAATTTCACCTTGTTTGTAAAATATTTTATAATTTATATGCAAATTCAAAAATAGCAAAAAGCTCATTTCAGTATAATGAGAAAGGTGTATTTTAATTGTATGAAAAAATTCATGCATGTAGATATAACCCCCCGATTTTGAGAAAACTTATATTGAAAACAGTTAATTTAACATTGTCAGTACAGAGAGACAGAGAGAGAGAGGTTTCCAACTCTCCTTCAGCTGAAATCTCTAGCACACCGACTTTGCATAAGCGCGTCCGATAATACCCGTTCCGAAACTGTGCCTACCCACGTGGCCACAACTTCAAATCATTAGTGTGGCAATCCCTTTTTGCATTTCTGACGTCAAGCTATGATGCATTGTTCGTATTGTAAGCATGCTTTACGTTTAATAAATATATTTCTTACCTCTTGTTGCCCTTTTTCATTCCACACTCGACATCAAACACTCCATAGCTGTTTTTGCGAAAACTCTGACTAAATGTGTGAATTGCAATTCCTTGATCTATGGTGATTTTTCATCCTAACTTTGCCTACTACCTCTCCAAAAATTTGCCTATGGGATTCAGAAACACCCTTTATAGTAGATATTCTGGAACCATAGAAGATACCTTATAATTGGAAACCAGCTATGTTAAATTTCTGGCATGTCGGACGGCAAAAAAAACTCTAAATCAGTGGGAAAAATATAAATTACGTTGAAAAATCATAAGAGTCTGCACTATTACACAGACAAAAGCAATAAGGATTTTCTTTAAGATAATATTGTAGTAATATTCGTAGTATCCCCTGAAGTTCAAAGTGAATTTTCTACTTATAACTTATTTCCCTTCTAGAAAAATCTCAAATTTGATATATCAAAAAAAGTATCTACAGCCACGTAAATTACCTTCTGAAAATTCAACATGTCTATTATCCAGTGTATGCATTGTTTGAATAGTCCGACTAGGTTTTCCGTTTGCTAAACCGCTGGCCACGGTAAATGCAACACCATGAAAGACAACAGATAGCATAACAAAATTTATTTCGTAGATAACCTGTTGACCAAGTATCAAATGATTAAATTTATAGACTTCTGTGAAGTGTGGTTCCTGCCAGAATCAGTAGCCACAGAAGCCGACATTGTTGGAGATCTCCATCTCCACACGCCTCGGCATTAATTCAAAAAGACTTTGGATGTGTTCTTGGGGTACATCAGACCAAGTAGCTTCCACACGTTGCAAAAATTGATCTGGTGTGGTAGCTGAGGGCGTAATCTGGATCAATCGTTGAGCAACCATGGACCATATGTTTTCTATCGGCGAAAGTTCCGGTAAGCGAGATGGCCAGGGAATAATTTCAATTTGGTGATTGATGCAGAACCTTTGGACAATGCGTGTCACGTGTGGTCGCGCCTTATCCTGTTGAAATATTGCTGTCGCCAAGCCCTGAAGGTAAAGAAGGACAACTGTCTCCAACACCTCGGAGATGTAGCGCTGGCTGTAAAAGTACCGGCAATGCGTACTAGAGGAGTGCGAGAGTGATATCCAATACTGCCCCATACCATAATACCCGGAGAAGGACCAGTGAGGTGGTGGACAGCGCAGCTGTTCAGCATCCTCTCTCCAAGGTGTCTCCAGACTCGAATCCGACCATCATGGTATTGCAGACAGACCACTCTGTGGAAATGACGTCGAATGGTACGCGCAGACACTGAATGATGCGTTACAGACTCAATGTGCTGCGCTACGGTTCGTGATGTGACTGAGCGCTCCGTCACTGCCATGCACACAATTTGCCTGTCCTCATGTGAAGTGGTGCACTGAGGTGGATGCGATCGATCACGTCGGTCCATCGTAGCCTCCTGCATCCAACGGTCACATATCCGCATTACAGTTGTTTGGTTTCGTCCAACACGACTGCCGATTTCCCTAAAAGATAACCCACAATCTCGGTAGGTCAATCCTTCCTCTGCCGAACTCGGATACTTGATCAAACGCTGGTTGCATTTTTCTACCAGACATAACCGATCGTTTTTTGAAAAAAAAACACACACAAAAAAAAACAGTTGCCGAACTTGAAATCGTCGATATCTCCAAGCCTTAAGCAGCGCTTTGAAGTGGCGACACAGGCGCGCGTGATGTGCGTCTGCGCTGAAATTCTAATAATTTGCATTTATCACCTCCGCTAATGCATGTTTAAAATTTCACGTTATTTGCATGCTTCCTTCAGAGTGTTTCATTTACCGTGGCCAGCAGTGCATATTACTTTAATGCATCATTAAACTTGCAGATATGTACGTCTAACAAGCGAGTCCTGTGTTTATGTGTTTGTGTGAGTGTGTAAACATTCCGCCTTTTCAATTAGCGTCTCAATACTTTAAATATACAATGCTTGTGCAATATTGCTTTTTAAAGTAAGTTTTGGTTAGTCAAACAACAGCAATCGCGCGCTGTGATGGATTTCTTTTTCTCTTTATATAATTTTTTCTTGCCTTTTTGTTTTTCAGATTATGATAAATTATGCATTATATAGACATTTAATGGATGATTTAAATCATGTGGAATAATTACAATTATCTATTTTTGTCACAATTATTTACATCCCACACCATGAACTTCATAAAGAAAGACATTGGAGATATTCAGAACTTGTCACATTTAGAATATATTTTTTATTGGGTGTTAGTTTCGAATAATTTGACGATAAAAATGAAGAAATTTAAAAAAAAAAATAGAGTTAGAATACTTTTAATAGGTGAAACATGAACCCATTTAGGAATAAAAAATTGTTCCTCAAATGACTGATTAAAATATTCTACAACTGGGCAAGTTTTGTAAACTTTATGAAATCGTATTATTTAGTAAAATTCATTAAAAAATTTAACGCTTAATGTTTTTACATTATATATAAAAGAAACGTTAAAGCAATATGAATAAAAACTTACAAATGAGGGCATATAGTACTTTTTATTCCCCTTAACGAGACCCAGTATGATTCAATTTATTAAAGTTCAAATAAGAATTGTTTTAGCCTTAACTATTTATATACTTTATACTTTTATATAATCTCACAAAATTTGTAAGTTCTAAGTTAAAAAAATTCAGAGTGATAATAACTTTTATGTAAGTTTTTATTCACATCCCAATGGCAAATAAAAACCTTAAATATATTTATATCAGAAATAAAAAAAAATAACTCATTTATATCTTCATTACGGCTTTTTTTTCTATTGAACAAGCTTTAAATTTTTACCTATTGCTAAGAGTACATGTAACAAAAGGTGATTTGTATTTTTGAATCAAATCAGTACTCATATTTATTTATATATATATATATATATATATATATATATATTATATGTACTCGTATATATATATATATATATATATATATATATATATATATGGCTTTTACACATATTTTAAGAAATTTTCAGAAAGAAAAACAAGTATTTTACGTATATCTCAATCATACTACGAGTAACACATACCCCAACGTTTGTTATACATAGCTTGATATGTTTGTGAATCAAATATCATGTATGTACGTTAATTATTTTATAAGTGGAATATCATTTTAAAATCCCTTCAAAAATAAAAAAAAATCTTTTAAAATTAAATGGTGAGTTTTTTGTAGTATTTTGAACATAAAATCTGACATACGAAAACCATATGCATTGGCTACAAGCAAAAACTTGTAAAAATCATTAAATAAAAGGTTTTTGTTTAAATCGTACCATGCCTCTTTTTTTAAAATTATAATTAGAAAATAGTTTTATAGTTTAGACAAATGCAATTACATTTGGGACATTTATTACTTTCTGATCTCTCCCCGTAACAAAAGATTCATGTTTAAAAATATATGAGTAAGACAAAGTTTTATCTATACGCTCATTTGAACTTAAAATAACTTCGAATCGGAAATCCAATTTGACTTTGATAAATCGCGCTGCTGTATACATAAATGCTTAAAGTGACTCTTTCGAGTGCTGAATCACGTCAAATGCATCAATTATTGTTATAACACTGATTAAGGTTATGTATTTGACACTAATAGAAAATTGCGAAGATTAAAAAGAAAGATAATGTGGTATTGAGGTTTTCTTTTTGATGAACTTTATATTGTTTGGAACAAGAATTGAGTTAGCGATGAATTATTTGAATCATGTATTTTATGTGATACATCTCCATTTTATTGGAAAGCAGGGAGCCTGAGACATATTTCCGTTATTTGCTTCTTGGGTACATAAATATGCCATATCATTTATTAAGAGGAATTATAGAATAGAAACTAAATTAATTTTCAATGAATAATACCTTGTTGGGCTGTTATGTAACTAAACTCATAACTTTATGCTTAATCTGCATATTTATTCATATTTACTAATCTTACTGAAGAGAGGGATTCGAATAACGCATGTGTTTGAGAATGCTGTTATACAAACTATTAAAAGTTCTTGATCGAACCAGGAACTTATACTTAGGTTTTCGTATATCATATATGTATTATAATGTGTATTATACTTAGAATCGGATCCCGATTCAACGAAGCCTTATTAAACAAATTTCGAGATTTAACGAATTTTTCTCTTTTTCCGAATAAAATGAAAGCAAAACACCCTATTTAACGAATAATAAACCCCGATTTAGCGAATACCTCAACAGTTGAAAATAAATTATTTTTCGTAGAAAAATTGGACTTTTTTTTTACAAATGACATTTTTCGAAAGAGAAAACGGATTTTTCCTGTACGTAGAATATTTCTATCGGTAAAGGAGCTGTCCATTATTAGACTTTACAGATACAGATGAGTCATGAGGAAGTTTTGAATAAGACAGAAAAACCTTTTCTTATTTCATCTAACTCCACAACACAAAGGATATTTTCAGATTTTAATGATTCTGTTACATTTCATGATGGGCTGTTTATCGGTGCAACTGAAATTAAGGGACATGTTGATTTGTTTGAGGCAATGAATTGCAAATTTGATGCAGAAATTTATAAGGAAACTGATAAGGACTGGAAAAAGGATCATAACGGTTACGTTTTCCAATACTCTGCATTGTTTGTGGAAACTGTGAAAAAATTCCTCAAGCTGCAAAATGTAACAGGCGCAGTATTTTCTTTTATGCATAAAGTTAAAAAAATTATTCTTTCAAGTCAGGAATCAAAAAGGTTTTCAAACATATATTAGTTACTGTTTTAAAATTTCCCATCAATTGGGGTGTAATAAGTCATATGTGTGTATTTATATTTGTATGTGTTTGTATGTATGCTTTATGTTTTTGTTTTTTGAACATTTTTTTTTTATTTTTTCTTATCTTCCTCATTGTATAATTTTATTATTGGTTTCTCCGTCTGTATGTGAGCATTCTTGTTTTTAATTCTGTATTTGTTGTTTCTGTATTTCCCCTTTTGGTTCCCATTTGTGCCTATATACTTCTACACGTAATCTCCATTGTCTTGTGTATTGACTTACGTTTGTAAGCCTTGTGTTATACTTGTCGGCACACAAGGAGTCTATCTAGAGTCCAAAAAAAAAATGGTACTTTAACAATTGAATAAAAAGCGTGTAATATCTAAATCTGGATATTTCAGTGTAGTTGTTTACTGTAGAATTTCCGAAAGGAAACGCAAAAAATTTGTATTTTGTTTGGACCCTGACATAACGAATATCCCCGATTTAACGAACAAAATTTTCCGATCCGAATAATTCATTAAATAGAAGCTCGGCTCTACTTAACTTTTATTTGCTCTATTGGAGAGGCAAAAATTATTTGATTACGAAAAATTTAGTAGATAATTGAAATTTTGGAAGCAATAATGGATGCTGAAACATTACAAATATTGTAGCATGAAGACTACTTTATAAAAATGGGTGGTTTAACCAGTTTTGGGACTAATGAACCTTTCTTTTTCTGTCCTTTTGAGAGAAATCCTATGAAATATAAAATGGAAATAAGTTCTAATTCCATTTTTAATAAAAAGGGTCACAAACATAAAGAATGAATCAAAACGGCTTAGGACAGCTTGAATCAAAGGACAATAAATCAGTTACTGCCGAATTCAATTACCTAAATAAAAATTGACAGCTTGAAATATAGAAGTCTGCTAGTATTATGAATGATAAGTCCAAAATAATTCTACTTAAATAAATGTAAACTAAATGAAATAAATAAAATATAAGAATAATGTGATACGTTGTGGTAAAATGTATAATGTTGTTGTTGTTTCCTCAACAGACGTATTCTTAGGGACAGCACTTTTATTCAATAGAAACATGTAAATTTTAAAATTAAAGTACCCACGCGGGTAATGTTTCAAGATGGCCTCCGACCTAACGCGCCGGTGCCGAGAAACTCTCTCTCTCCACTTATATAAAAAAAAGACACATTCTTACCGGAGGGAAGCACAGTGCGCCTCCTGGTGAAGGGAGGAAACACTACACCCCCCACACAAGATTGATGTGTGTCACACATGATACTCAATCTGATTATAAAGCATAAAATAATATACATTCATATAATACACTAAAATACAAGTAGTTAGCATTACCTCACACAAAAAAAAAATATGAGAAATAAATATACATAACAAATTACACAAAACTAAATTAAGAATACAATTTTGATATGACTAATTATACCATAATAATCAAGAAAATTGAAATTTAAGGAATTCACATAATAAACATTAATATAAAAAAAACTGTTATTCGAAAAGAAACACAAGCATTTTTTAAATGTAAATAGACACACAAATAATATAATGAGGTACACAAAATAAGATATAAAGAAAATTATTATTCACTATAAATCTAAAATTTTCTTTTTAAAATTGAAAAGCACATTTGTTACACTAATCGTGAGAGTGCGTCAGCATGAGGCATTTTCACACCAGGACAATGTTTGATTGTCACATTGAACTTTTGTAGTGCAAAAGCCCATCTTTGTAGCTTCGCAGATTGTGGTGCACTTTTTGTTGAGTAAGGTAAAGGGTTATGATCAGTATAAAATTCAATTTCAGTATCAAATACCCATACTTAGAACTTTTTTAAGCTCCACACAATCGCAAATGCCTCTCGTTCAATAGTTGACCATGACTGTTGGGTCTTGCTTAATTTTTGACTTGCATAAGCAATTGGGTAACACTTATCACCACATTTTTGTGACAGGCAAGCAGCTATGCCAATTTGCGATGCATCTGAATGAATGGTATACGGTTTATCTGGAACTGGAGAGTACAGCGAAGGTGCTTCCACTGAAGCCTTTTTTAGAAAATGAAATGAGGAATCATGTTTCTCAGTCCATGGGATTAAATCAGGTACTCTCTTTTTGGTGAGCTCTGTCAATGGATACACAAGTTCTCAATATTTAGGAATATACTCACGATAGTAATTACACAGTCCAAGTACAATAGGAATCTCCTTCTTCGTTTTAGGCACTGGTAAGTTGTTGAAAACTGCAGTCTTTTCGGGATCTGGTTCGTGCTTACCAGAACCGATAATATGATCCAAATATTAAATTTGAGCTTTTCCAAAGGCACACTTTGTGAGGTTCACAGTGAAATTTAACTCTGAAAGTTTCGATAAAATAGTATCCAGATGAAGAAGATGTTCTTCCCAATTTTTGGAGAAGATTGCGATGTCGTCGATGTATGCACGTGAAAATTATCTGTAACACGATAATGCTTTGTTCATTTCACGCTGAAATGTGGCAGAGGCATTTTTCAAACTGAAACTCATCACCTTGAAACGGTACTGTTGCCGATGAGTCTTGAAAGATGTAAGATTTTTCCTGTCTTCAGCCATGGGTATAGCCCAATACCCCTTCAAGAGATCTAACGTTGTAATGATATTGGCTCTTCGAATAGAATGTATGAGCTCCACTGCATCTTCCATCGGAAAATCATCAGACACACTCTCCGAGTTCAGAGCTCTGAAGTCAAAGCAAAGTCGTAGGGTACCATCTTTCTAGTTAACGCAAACAATTAGATAGGCTATTTCTGCGTCAGATTCTTCAATCAAATCAAGTCGCAAAAGTTCCTCTATCTGCTCATCAACTTTAATCTTCAAGGACTCTGGTATGCGATATATATACGAACGGCTTTTTACGTTCAATGTTCGGCTTTAAGCGAATTCGATGAGCCCCTACTTTGGCTATTTTCACATCACTTGTGAATAGTGTTTGGTGTTTTAGAACAATCGCTAGCAATTGTTTCCTCTCACTCTCCTTTAGATGATTCAGATTGATTTCATGTAGAACTCTTTCAGATGTGGACCTCGATAAATTAGGAGTGGGATGGATTTCTCCGAATTCGTGGTCACCTTCGAAAATGACCCCAACTGCAAGTGTACGAGGATGATACTTCCTGATCTTATTCACATGAACATGTCTTACAGTTCCATCGGACAGTTTAACTTTATATGAATGGGGTAGATGGTGTTGAATTATCTCTCCAGGTCCAGTCCATCTCGCATAGATCTTATCACTAGAATCTGGTATCAGCAAAAGAACTTGTTCTCCGATGCTAAAATTCTTCACAGATGACCTCTTGTTGAGGTAATCTCCATAAGCCTTTTGTTTCTAAGCATTAGTTAAAGAGGCACTCTCAGCAGCCTTTTCCATATATATCTTCATTTCCTGAAGGTAATCAGCAGCTGACTGGGAAATGTTCGTCGGAAGATGTATTTCGCCTGCCCAGGATGATTTAAGAATGGCTAAAAGCCCTTGAGCTTCTCTGCCATAAAGTAACCTAAATGGTGATACACCAGTGGTAATTGTTCGGTACTTCACGGTATGCAAACAACAGAAAAGGTAATTGTCGATCCCAGCTTCGTGGATCTTCACGAATAACGTGATGAATCATGTCCTTCAATACCTTATTCCATCTTTCAACTAGTCCGTTGCTGGCCGGGTAGCCAGGACAGGAAAACCTAGGACTAGATCCAATCCTTTTCGTAAATTCTTGGGTTAAAGCCGACTTGAAGTTTGTGGCTTGATCACTGGCAATTATACTCGGAATTCCAGTCTTTGAGAATATTTGTAATAGAGAGTCACATGCATTTTTGGCTGTTAGGGATCTAAGTGGTACTGCTTCAGGCCACCGTGTATGCTGATCCATCCTACAAAGAACGTAATTATGTCCTCTACCAGATGGCGGTTGAATAGATCCTATCACGTCTATGTTCACAATCTCAAAGGGAATTTCAGGACGGACAATAGGTGTAATGGGAGCTCTATCTCCAATTTTCTCAGGCTTCCGAAGCTGACACCCTTTGCATGTCTGAACGAATTCAGCGATTTCACTACACATATTTGCCCAAAAGAAATTATATTTTATCCTCTCTTTTGTTTTCTTAACCCCATATGACCTCCAAAAACTGACTCATGGGCTAGTTTCATTACCTTATCTATTCTGCAACGCGGTAAAACTAATTGCATAACTGGTTCAATTAGAATTTTATCCCTGTGATAAATTAATCCATCAATTAATAAAAAATTTCCTTTGTTTAATTTTAACTCTGCACGAACCTTTTTAAAAGAATCACAAGTATTCTGCTCATCTTTCATTTTAGTGTAATCCGAATTAAAATTTATGTTATTTGAGTCGCTCTCAACATAAAATATATCTTTCCCACACTCTGCTTCATTTTCATCATTTGAAAACGTAATAGAACTATCAGCCGATTCGGCAAAAATCTCATTTTCCTTTTTATTATTTTTGTCATTTATTGAACACAAAGACTCATATAAAGCAGGAGGTATTAAAGCATCAGCATTTAATTTATCTGTGATCGCTACCAAGCAATCCATTGGATGATTCAAAGAATTATTAACAAGAGCTATAGCGGTTTTAATTAGTTTTGCTTCTACATTTTCTCCAAATGCAGAGCTTAAAGTAATTTTTCCGAATTCATCATTACAACTATCTGGAAAGGTATCGGAATTGCTCATAAAAATCTGGGTTCCGCTATCCAAAACGCAATTTATTGCTTTCCCGTTAATGTAAACAATTACAAATTTCAAAGGCTCAAGGTCAACTTTCGGTTGTACATATTGCACTTGAGAAGGCTCTTTTTTCTCATTTTTTAATTTAGAATACTTTCTATTACAATCTCGAGCTAAATGGTTTTCACCGCAAATGTGACATTCTATTTTTTTATTTAACCTACTTTGTTTTGAGTTAATAAATTTGCTTTCTTTCGAATTCAGATTTATTACTTCCCGTCTCGCGTTAGGAGGGATATATTTAAAATCCTTTCGTGAGTCATTCTGATTATGGCATAATCTATGTGTAAACTCGAAAAATGATTTTCCTTTACAAGCACAAAACATGTCACACTCTTTTCCCATTTGAATTGGTTTGAACCAATTTTGCTCCTGTTTTATATTTATATGAACGGCAGTTTCATTATCTAAAGTTTGATATAGTTTATCGCTAAAAATTAACTCCTTTAAAGAATTAAAATCATTTACATTTCTCGAATTACAGTATTGATCCCAATTCGTTAACAAACGAGATACCAACTGAACATGCGTTTCATTTGGCATTCGTTTCGCTTTTTGAAAATTTTGCAAGCAAATTAAAGGTGTTGGCTCAAATTCTCTTAGAACTAAACTTTTTTATTTTATTAGTCGCTTATTTCTTCATCTTTTACATAAACTAAAATATTTTCGGCCTTTTCTCCTAGCAAATTTAAAAGAATCTCTCCTTTAAATTCATCCGGCATATTCTTGGTTTTAGATGAACGTTCTTAAGAAGAGAAAAATAAATTCCACCCCTCTTGTTTTTTAGAAATTGGAAGAGTTAAAGTACGAACACTTAGAATAAAATTTTCTATCAAAGTTTGATTTGTTTCGGGATTTGTACGCTGCAACTCATTGCTATCCCTCTGACTTTCCAATTTTGCCCTTTCTAAATTTATTTTTCCCAATTCTATTTCCAGTTTCACTTTTTCCAGATTTATTTTTGCAAACTCAAGTCGCGATTCTGCCGTTACACGCGCTTGCTCTTCCTTTGATTTTCTGTCCGAAATAATCGAATCTAAATAGTCATCAAAAAACTCTTTATTGTTTTTAAATTTTTGCTATCAAAAATTAATTTTTTTTAAATCTATCACTCTCATTTCTGGGGTTATTTCCTCACCCAATTCATCCGCAATTAATATTAATTCTTCCTTTCTAGCTCCGCGAAACATGCTTAGAAAGAAAGAATTATACCAAATGAATTAACCCAGAAAATTTAGAAAAAAAAAAAAAAAACCTTGCTGAATTCGCTCGAAACGATACAAAAGGGTTGCCTACCTCGTGGTTCCTTTTGATGTATTGACTCCCTCTCAGGCGTTCTATATCCTACCGTGATGCGACAATGTGTTATATTAGGTAAAATGTATTCTGTTGTGGTAGTTTCCCAACAGACGTATTCTTAAGGACAGCACTTTTATTCAATATAAACATGTAAATTTTAAAATTAAAAGTACCCACGCGGGTAATGTTTCAAAATGGCCTCCGACCTAACGCGCCGGTGCCGAGAAACTCTCTCATACAAAAAAAAAACACATTCTTATCGGAGGGGAGCACAGTGCGCCTCCTGGTGAAGGGAGGAAACACTACAAATAATATTTACACTATTTTTATAATTTTCTTTCTGTATATATACTGTTATAACTATGTTTATCTCGCATATATTATTTTTTTAGTTAGATTATGATTTGGTACGGGGTGAGTTGTATCAGATTATATTTAAATATAAACTGTCGGAATTATGAACATTTTTAATATATTAATGAAGGAACATTAATTTTATATTAATATAAAAGTAGTATGTTATTTAATACAATTTAAGATTTCTTGTTACAGATAAAAACAAATACAGTTCATTTTATTCCGTTTAGTTTAATGCATGCATGAATAAAATTTAAAGTTTAGATAATTATAAAGAAAATTAATATATATATATATATATATATATATATATATATATATATATATATATATATATATATATATAATGAATTTAATGTTTTTAAAGGTATAAAAATATACATCAATGCCATGCTCAGGAATGAGTTTCTGCGCGTATTTCAAATATATAACTTAGATTCATTTTTAATTAATTGAAAATGACGCAGAATACTTTTTAACTCTCACGAAACTTTATTTTTACGTAAGAATTGAAAAAAAAGTTTTTTATTCATAAATTTTATACTGTGTAGATATACTATCGTTGCTTAGCAACGATGGTAGTTTATTTTAAGTTTTTGACACAAACGCGAATAATTATTTTTCCAAACGATATACTATGATACAAAATAACGTACGTATATTCGTTAAAAATAATCACAATTGTTTTATTTTAAACATTTCTAGTTTTTAGAAAAATTTTGAATAGCATTGTTTTACAAGAATATATTTTTGAAAAAAATCTTGTGTACAATATAGTAAGTGCTTTGGATAAAATTATAATAAATAATGCATCTACTTTGTATTTGTATTAACTCTGAAATAGTTATTTTTTTTACATTTCTTTTCTTATAATTTTTTTAAAATGTGTTTCAGTTACATCTATTTAATATTGACGTATATAATTTTATTGTAAAACCAAATTCAATATTTATAAATTCCAGTTTGAGTTGTTGATAAAGAAGGCAATTAATTAAAATAAAATTATTTTTTTTCTTTCTATGAATCATAAAATGAGATGTCTCAGAAACCAACTTTCAATTTTTTTCATCTCCTAGTATTGTCAAGTAATTTTATTATCTCCTAGTACTACCAGTCACGTAATACTTCAAAAAAAAATTTAAGAATGACACGGGAAAATTCATAAAATTTCTTATTCGAAATAATTTAAAATAATTTAGGATCTTTAAAATTCTCTCTGCTGTATTTTTTATACCACAAAATAGGTTTTTAAATCTTACAGGTTCTGGATGAGTATTAATTAGATTTTTATATATGGATAAGGCATTATCTTATCCGTCATTATTACATCATTCATCGTTACATCCGTCGTCGATTAACATTGCACTAAAATGTTAGGATATTATTTTTCATCTTCTAATATCTCATAGTATTATTATCATCTACTAGTATTGCCAACCAGTCGATGAATAAAAATTAATTTAAATAAGCCATTAAAAAATCCTGAAATTTCAGTCGAAGTATTTTCAAATAAATTAAGATCTTTAAAGCTACCTTTTATATCATGTAATTTATTTTTAAATCATATAAGTTAAAATATCAATGAGTATTAATTAATTGTGTTTTTCTGTATATTTGAAATCTTCCTAAAATTCTCCATCAAATTTTATAAAGCAGGTTAATATCCGCATGAGATTTTTCAATTGTAAAAAGAGTTAAATTCAATTACAAAACGGTACAGAAATTAAAATAAATCAATGTAATAGACGGAATGTATTTTCGAATTTTTTTTTATTACATATATGTATATAGTATAAGGTATTATACTAACTTTCTGTTTGATTGCTCTGCTCACCCTACTATAATTATGGAATATATTACACAATTTCTTTTTCGAAAGTGTATTTAATGCAAAGATTTCAATAGCTTTAACAATATTTTTTAACAACGACTTTCCATATCAGGAGAGGGTTAAAAATGATTATATATGTAATATTTAATATTTTTAATGCATGTTCAATATGCTAACGTAAAATATTCATTACATACGGAAACATTAGTCATTAATCACAACAATGGATGATATTATAGGCAGCTGATAATTTCATACCATCTTGAAGACTATTTATGTGTATTATTAAACAATAGAAACTGAGCTCGAAACGCTTCTTCTAATAGGAAATAGTTGTAAGTTTATTATTAAAATAATGAGTTTAAATCAATAATTATTATCATATTTAATATCATGCTATTAATTAATGCATCTATAAATGTCTTTCCTCACATAAAATGTGCAGATTACTTTATCTTACCTGCTGTGAATTTTTAAAGTTCCATGTTCAGTTAAAAGCATATATATTTTTAAAATATTTCTAAATTTTTATGAGACTTCGAGTCAAATGAATGTGTATGTGAATGAAATGTAAATTTATATGAAAAAAAGGAACAATTTTTTAATAGAAAATGCGTTCCAAATTTATATTTGAAGGTATAAAGAAAGCTTCAGGAAGGATATTTTAAATTTGCATTAATATTGTTTTCCTATTTTCGAATTAATTTCGAAAAAAAAAAAATCCCACCAAAAACTGAAAAATTAATGTATTTGATTTACATTTAATTTTTTTTATATAGGACGGGATTATTTTCTGCTATTTTTTGTTATTACTGAAATATTAATTCGTAAAATGGTTTAAGAGAGAAGATTTTCATGCAGTGTATTTATGAACACAAATGAAAATTGGTGGCATTTGTTGTAAATTGTTAGAACTAAGCTCCTTTTCATTCATGAAAAATCGTGGTTCATTTTTAAGATTAGTTTATTTTATGATAAAATTTTGTAAAAACTAAGGTTATTTGCCGAACAATTGATTTAAATAATCAAACTCTTGTTGCATAAAAACATATTTCATAACCGTAACTCCACTGTTTAAAAAACGTTTATCAAAAATTGTATTTTTAAAAGAATTTTTCTTTTAGAGAGATAAGCCCCACAGCATAATTTATAAACCTCTCGTAAATATATCAAAAATAATGATAATATAGCTGGGGAGCAAAAACTCACAATGCATAAAAAATAATATAATAACGAGTTTATACTTTGTTTTATTTCTTAAATATTTTATTTTTAAAATTATTTTGAGTTAAAGTTCCTTAAGAATAAGTGTGCGTAACCCATAACACCTCAACACGTAAGACTATTAAAATAATACCTGGTTTTGAAAATATGTCACTGTAATTAAATTTTACACTTAACATTACTCGTATATCGAGAATCTGTAATAACAATCTTGGAACATAATAAGACTAATGGCCGCTCTACAGTCTCAGTAAATAGTCCCAAGAATGTTCACTCGATGGAATTTCAGTATGGGGTCATGCATTTAATGTTACATTTCGATCCTCTGCAAGTGTTAGGCTCTACGTCAACCTCGTCTGGCACTCCTGGTGATGGCACTAGATGTTTGACATTGCTGCCATTATCCGGATACCACCATTCACGATATTTGTAAACTCCAAGAGACTTGCCCTGAAAATTTTCTAACTTTTACTCTTAAAAAGGCTTTCCATCGCAATTTATCATTTAAGGTATCCGACTACGTTCGGAAGCGTGATTTTGCAAACGCCTATAAATTTATAATATTTATGATATTTAGCGTCACTTAGATTGGAAAATGTATATAAAATTGTTTTAAGAATAGTATTACAATAAAAATTATTTAAGTGCAATATTTTGACAAAAATATACATAGAATGACCCATTTTCAAAATATTCTCCTTTTGTGAAAAATGCTTCTATTATAATAATATTTTGCGTGTCTATAGCCCAGACCTCTGTACAGAGGCTCAACTAAAAGTTTTGAAATATATAACTTAGAAGTGGGTTTATCCAGGTTTTACGACAACAGAGGGGAGAAAATTTTAAGATAAAAACGGTGATAGTTATTTCAAATGGTTGTAACTCTGAAAATAATATGAATTTTTCAAAAATCATAATTTCATAATATTAATAAATACAACAAAAAAAGGGAAGAAAACCAGTTGTCGATTATGGCTCTTTTGCGTTCAAAATTATTTAAAAAAACTTCAAGTAAATCATATTTCCCAAGATTTATTGATACTTTGGATTATTTTGTCTAAATAAATTATAGCTTAATCGAACTAAGTTGTAACTTAATATTTTAGTCACCAAATCTGGAATAAGTCGCGAGATAAGAGATGTAATCTGAAAATGGGATATCGATAAATCTGATGATCCTGATCAGGATAATGAGCAAAATTTTTTAAATTATTATATTGACATCGGTCCTTGACAAGTGAGTAAAATTTCAAATTAATCTGACCTCTTAAAGTGGGTAAAATTGAGTTCGGATTCCGTTAAATACAAGTGAAGTAAATAAAAAAGAGTGTTAAAAACCTCAAAAAAGTTAACTATTGAGTTAAATTAATGCACAGTTTTTATATTAATAGTTTAGATAGAAAGCATGTATGTTTTTAAAACTATTGCTACAATGTTTTGCAGTAAATCTATTAATATTCTTAGTGCATCATACGTATTTTGATATTGCAATGGTTCAGTTGATATTTACAGATATGATACAGGTCAGAGAATACCTGATTCAATTATAATATATATTAAACTTTTATATATATAAGATCAATGTAATTATATTTTTACCAGGTTCATTAATTTTTTAAATCTCGATAGAAAGTTATTTACTACTTTGAACTAGTCTTTCTAGCATTTTGGTCACCCCAACATGAAATTTCTACATTTTCAAGTCATAAACGCAAAAAAAAAGAGAGAAAGAAAGAAAGAAAATATTGCCATGTCTTACTATGTGTTGATTCCTGAATTTCGAAATTTCGTGGAAAGTAATTCGTATAAAGTAAAAAAAAAAAACATTTGAATGCAACATATGTGTAGTGTTTCCTCCCTTCACCAGGAGGCGCACTGTGCTTCCTTCCGGTAAGAATGTGTTTTTTTTATATAAGTAGAGAGAGAGAGTTTCTCGGCACCGGCGCGTTAGGTCTGAGTCTATCTTGAAACATTACCCGCGTGGGTCCTTTAAGGTATCCGTACACCTTCAAAACGTCATTTTCGTAAATTTTTCGACTTTTTAATTTAAATGTTATTTGAAAATATGAACTATTTCTTTAAAATGGTGTTTAAATTTTGTTTCTATCTTATTTAGAACTTAAGTTATGGGGATTTGAGTTTCATTCGATAGCACCTTTTTGAACCCGGAAGTACAAGTCTGCATTCCGAAGTAGAAAAAAAATGTTTGTTGACATTTTTATTTTTCAAAGTATCGTTTAAATATGCGATAGTAAGAAATTTAAACTTTTTAAAATATGAATTTGAGTTTTCAGAATTATCAAGAATATAATTGACAACAGGTTTTTATTTATATTTTTATCTAGAATCTGGCAAGAAAATAGAGTGCTTTACTGTTTGTTAACATTTGCTTATGATTGCGTAGCTCTTTATAAGATTTTGTTTAATCCTTTTTTATAGCAGAAAATTTATAGCATTTTTATAGCATTTAAAATGGGTAACGCTAAACGTAGAGTTAGTGCAAAGAGAAAACGCCAATTTCTAGTAAATGGATCTACCATTAAACATTCAAAAAATAGCAGCGCAACATCTACCAACGCTAGTTCTTCAAAAATTAAATACCTGCTGCCTTTGATGAAGAAATAGCAGAATATCAACGTAAACCACTTACTGGTAACAGAATAATTGATATGGAAGTCATTTAAAATTTTTTTTTACAACTTTGCTGCCCAAGATGTTTCGAAGAGGGTATCCTGCTTTCTGAGGATTCCACATATGGTTTGTGCTCAAATTTTGTTATCAGGTGTAAACATTGTGACTTTTACTCAGGGTTTTCTAGTTCAAAGAAAACTTTAAACTGTTCTGTAGTAAATACAAGATTTGTGTATGGTATGAGACAAATTGGGAAAGGTTTTTCTGTTGGGTTTAAATTATGTGGTACGTTAAATTTACCCAGGCTCAGTAAAACTGCGTACACTAATCATGAGAATAAACTATGTCCGTGATTTCAGAAGTTAATGAACTATCAATGCAAAAAGCAGCTTCTGAACTGTTAGTGCTACATCCTACTAAAAATAAAATTGTTGAATGTGGCATTTCAGTTGATGGAACGTGGCAGCGTAGAGGTTACTCTTCCTTGAATGGGTGTGTCGCAGTTTTGTCTGTTGACACTGGTAAAGTAGTAGACATTGAAATAATGTCGTCATACTGTCCCACCTGCAGAAAGATTTCTAAAATGTCTAGAAGCATTGAGTCGGAAACTTTTGCAGCAGATCACGTGTGCCATAGCAATTTTCAAGGTTCTGCGTTAAAAATGGAAGCTGTTGGTGCTACGAGAATCTTCCAACGTTCTATTGTCAAACGAGGCCTTAAATATGCACATTATTATGGTGACGGGGACTCTAAGGGCTTTATCAGTGTCAAAGATACTTATGGGAAGGATAGCGTCACAAAATATGAATGCATTGGTCATGTTCAAAAGAGAGTAGGGGCGAGATTGCGCAAACTAAAGTCTAAAAATAAAAATCTGTCTGGTAAAGGCAAACTCACCGACTCTTTTATTGACCGATTGCAAAACTATTATGGGATTGCTGTTCGTAGCAATGTTGGAAACCTACCGGTCTTCAGCAAAATGTTATTGCGGCTTTGTTTCATTGCTCATCAAGTGTCGAGAAACCGATGCATGGGCAGTGTCCCATCGGAAAAGATAGTTGGTGCTACTACCAGCGAGTACTGTCTTGTGGCAAAATGCCAAACGAAAAATATAAAGGCTTATCAAATGAAGTACTAAACACGATTAAGCCTACATATTTAGAGTTGTGTTCCAAAGAACTGCTTACTAAATGCCTGCATGGCAAAACACAAAATTCAAACGAGTGTTAAATATGAGTCATGATTGATAACTCAGAAGAGAAAAATCAAAATTTATATATACTTTAAAAATGAGACAAATGAGTCCTAATTTTTTTATTACTAAGGAAATTTTGCTTTCATTTTCGGTGCATGTACTGTTTTTGAAGCTGTTTTTCTTGCACTTAATGCATTTTAATATTCTTAAAATGCGTTATATGGCAGAGAGTACCCAAGGAAGTTTTCGTGTGCCTCAAAACTTTAAAATCTGGTGCATTGGATGCTGTGATCCAATTTAATGATGGATACAAAGGTTGTGTTAAAATTTTTAAAAAACTTAATATAACTCCTGGTAATTTTACTTTAAAAGCATACAAACATCTTGACATCAATAGAATTAACGACGCAGAACGACATTCAACACCAAATGTAAAGCAGCGTAGGAAAGTTTTAAGAGCTACAAGGGAAAAAAATCAATGTTTTAGAGAGTAAAGAAGGTGTTATTTATAAATCAGGAGCATTTTAAGTATATCAAATTGTGTTTAATATTAAAATTTGCAGTTCAAAGTTTATTTCTGATTTATCTCAAAATGAATTTTTTTAACGTATTGACATCTGACAACGTAAATATCAGAAAAAGTTGTGAACCAAATTAGTTCAAATTTTATAAATATATTTGTTTTATAGATTTAAAGAACCCCTACTACTTTCATAATTATATATTTGAAATGTTTTTAGTAACTAAGGTATATATCATGCTCGTAATAATTTTTTAATGATTTTTCAATGTTCTTTTACTCGAAACTTGATAAAAATTGTAATAAATTGATTATCATCAGGAAAATAGTACCATCCCTGAAAAATGTTATAATGATCATCATCAAATTTACAGAAAAGGGTTATTTTTGTTTACATTTGAGTTATGTGCGTTATTCTAATAATCAATTTAATTACTATTTACACTATGATTTACTCCCTAAAATTTTTTTATGTACTACAAGTAAAATATTAAATGAATTTTTCATAGTTTTAAGTTATATTTCATCAGTAAAAAATATTTTAATAGCAAATTTTACAGTTTTTAAAAAAATTTTCTTCGAAGGTGTACGGATACCTTAATTTTAAAATTTACATGTTTCTATTGAATAAAAGTGCTGTTCTTAAGAATACGTCTCTTGGGGAAACTACAACAACATTATACATTTTACCACAACGTATCACATTGACACATCACGTCAGGATATAGAACGCCTGAGGGAGTCAAGACATCAAAAGGAACCACGAGGTAGGCAACCCTTTTGTATCATTTTGAGCGATTTCAGCGAGGTTATTTTTTCTAAATTTTCTGGGTTAATTAATTCATTTAGTATAATTCTTTCTAATCATGTTTCGCGGAGCTAGAAAGGAAGAATTAATATAAATTGCGGATGAATTGGGTGAGGAAATAACCCCAGAAATGAGAGTGTTAGATTTAAAAAATTTTATTTTTGATAGCGACAAATATAAAAACAATAAAGAGTTTATTGATGACTATTTAGAAGTTCGATTATTTCGGACAGAAAATCAAAGGAAGAGCAAGCGCGTGTAACGGCAGAATAGCGACTTGAGTTTGAAAAAATATATCTGGAAAAAGTGAAACTGGAAAAAGAATTGGGAAAAATAATTTTTTTAGAAAGGGCAAAATTGGAAAGTCAGAGGGATAGCAATGAGTTGCAGCGTACAAATCCCGAAGCAAAGCAAACTTCGATAGAAAATTTTATTCTATAAGTGTTCGTACTTTAACTCTTCCGATTCCTAAAAAACAAGAGGGGTGGAATTTATTTTTCTCTTCTTAAGAACGTTCATTTAAAACCAAGAATGTGCCGGATGAATTTAAAGGAGAGATTCTTTTAAATTTGCTAGGAGAAAAGGCCTAATATATTTTAATTTATGTAAAAAATGAAGAAATAAGCGACTATAATAAATTAAAAAGTTTAGTTCTAAGAGAATTTGAGCCAACACCTTTAATTTGCTTGCAAAATTTTCAAAAAGCTAAACGAATGCCAAATGAAACGCATGTTCAGTTGGTATCTCGTTTGTTAACGAATTGGGATCAATACTGTAATTCGAGAAATGTAAATGATTTTAATTCTTTAAAGGAGTTAATTTTTAGCGACAAACTATATCAAACTTTAGATAACGAAACTGCCGTTCATATAAATATAAACAGGAGCAAAATTGGTTCAAACCAATTCAAATGGGAAAAGAGTGTGACATGTCAAGTTTGCCATGTGAAAAATATGGAAAAATCTGTTTCGGAGAAAAACGCATTTAAATATTTAAAACCTAAATCTTAAAAAAAGTATACAGCTTACAGAACCTAAAGCATATTTATATCAAAAGAATAAACCTGTTATATCCCATATCAGTGTTAAATATTTGATTCAAATTCTTTTTTTTTTAAAATTTTGTTACCAAATTTATAGAGTCAAAAAGCTTTTCTTAACGTCTCAATGTATTTTTTTAAATACAAATTACAGATATAAAAACACACTAGAAAAACATTATTACGTTAAAAAATAATAGTGTTTAGAAGGAAAAACAGGTATATATTTCCACTAAGTATGTTAGATCTTAAGAAATATATAATATAAAATATATTAATATTTCCACGGGAAAAGACATGAATGTCTGTGCCTCCACTCAAAGCGATACCACTCCAAACACAGACACTGCCTAATAAATGTGCATCTCTTTCACGGATATGTCATGGATGAAAACGAGTTCCATGTTCCCTCCAAGGGAAAATACTCTATTTTCGCTTTCAAGTCTAAACATGGACTCATCTGCAAAGAGAAAAGCGCACCATTGATCTTGCGTCTAGTCGATGCGTTGACGGGCCCACTTAAAAAGTTCCTGCCTATGGGATGCAAATGGCTGTCACCTCACGTAGAGATCACGTACATGAAGCCTTCGACGCACGGATGAACTTGATGG